>JASDQU010028814.1:31166-43173 GCA_032191745.1 Picea mariana
GAAAATTCTCTCAGAGTCTTATGATTTTTTTGGAAGGAAAGAAAAGAAAAAACAGCTCTTGATCATAAGTGTCAGATTTTTCCAAATTTGTGTAAGGTGAAAAAACAGGGGTGGCTCCAACACATTTTATACAGGATTCTCCATAGATAATAAGGCATCTTTAAGGAAACCCTATGAAATTCATGAGTAGACGCAGGTGATAAAGAAACACAAAACCAGAATGACCTTCACATGTCACAAATTGTTTCAACACTACAAGCAAACCATGCCATCGGGTTTTTAATAGGGACACTGGAATACCTTTTTCACAGCCATTGATCTTTCGAGATGTAAAGAAAAGATTCCATGGAACCTCTTCTACCTTAGCATTCTTGAACCATTTCTGCCCACTCACAGGGAGACCTATTGCTTGGATTAAAAATTCATCAGTGACTTCGAGTTGAATGTCCCCCACCTTAGCTCAACATCCATCAAATGAGAGGGAAAATTCCTGAGTAGTATGTAGGTTGAAACCATGGAACTTATCAAGGAAAAAAAGCCAACCGTGACCCTCGAGATCCTCCCTTGCATCATCTCACAGGAGCAAGTTTTGAGTGCCATTGGGTTGGATCCTAACAACCAGGGCCATGGGAAATTGACAGCCAATCACCCAAACACAGTGCGTATGGAGGGTTTGTAAGAGTAGACCAGAGCTATACTCTAGTCTCTAAAATCATCAACAGTCTATGGTGTATGAGCAGAAAATTCAAAACGAAAAGATAGGTATTGTTTGAAATGAATGTGAGGGGTGTTGCAAAACCCAAGACCAAGCTTCAAAATGATGGGCTCACTATGATCGAACTGCCACCTCTCACCTAGTACAGGCCACGACCAGAGCATTAAAATAAAAATGAGTGTGAAACAAAGTGGGTTCGGTCCTAAAGTTTGGGAGAGAGGGACTTATAAACCAAAGTCTAGTGACAAGGGGGTGTATGACCAAGAACCACACAAAAATACATCAATGCTTTAAATTAAATGGTCCTTTATTGATCCAAATAACAATCCATAAGCATACTTGACATTCAAGGAGTCAAAACAAAGAAAATAAACTTCATAGCAAGGAACAAGGCTTCATTAATAAAAAATGTGGAGACATTTTGCTTTTCCTAAACTTATCAAATAGAGTGGAAATACAGTCAGAAGTTTCAATGCTTCGTTTTCATGCTTTCAGTCATGAATGAAGCATGAAAACAAAAACAATAGGAAAAACTGAAAACTTACAATTGTCATTTTGAAAATTGTTGATGAAGAACATAAAAATGTACGACCCTAGTTAGGTAGCTACATAGATTATTATTTGATATAAAAAGTTAAAAACATGTTGGGCTGCCAACAATGGAAACTTGCTGGGAGAAGCAGATATCTCTGTATTGTTGATGAGTTCAGGTTAGAAAAAATTGAAAGATTTCAAATCAGAGAAAAACTGAAAGGTTATTTGAGCATCTTTGATAATCATGATGTGGTCCAGCTTAAGATATATTTCATTAAAAAGAATGAAATCTAGTGACAAACTTTACAAATGAAAGCCACGATGTTTAAGTTAATGACTCCAATACTGTTGACAGGGCCACTGCTACCAATAGGAATCTATAGCCTTGACAGGGATGTCAATTAACCCACTCTGACGTCTGTATCCTATCCAAGAAATTTCAAATTAGAATGAAGGATGCTTATGACCAAAATCGAGTTTTATACCTGAGAATTTTCTTTTACCTGACATTGCTTCATTGCCAACGGGCCTGTTTAGCACCCCAACAAAGTTGTCTTGGAATTATGCATGTATTTACTCACTGCTAGCAGACCTGTTCAGTGTCCCGACGGGTTTACAAACACTTCCCACAACTCTTTGAGAAATTATTCACATTCTGATATAGTTTTAATAGACATTCAACAGAGCGGGGTGATGCTGAAAATTCCAGTTTTTACACAACTTAATATTTTCCATGCCTTTAATTTTTTTCTTGCTAACCTTCATCAAGATCTGAAAATAGTTTATTAATAAAAAAAAAAATTGAGGACAGCGAGTCGTCGTTGAGTTTCTTTTCTTAAGAGAAGGTACAATGTAAAGAGATTTTTAAAGATAGTCGTGATTACTCTCAAATGCAAATTGAAACTGATAAATCAACTCTCAAAAAAAAAACCATCTTTAACTAGCCTACGTTTTTATAAGAACACAACAATTGATGCTTTAACATCCCTTGACAGTTATTTCGAGATGAAGCATTCTATTCTCTTCTTCTGAATTAGACTGTAATATAGGCATGTTTGACTAAAAAAGGCTAATAAACAAAAAATAAAAATAAAAACAAACCAGAAAAGAAAATGGAAAGCAAAGAAACCAAAATAGAAAAATATGTACAAAAGGTGTATCAGAGAGTTGTCAAGTGAAATACCTTTTGAGAGCTTGGCCATTCACCGGGAAGGTGTCCGATTGTCCCTCTAAATTTTGCAGGCGGAAAGATGTGGAACCTAGTTTTTCAGCAATTAAGAACGGTCCCAACCAGAGGTTTTGGAACTTAGTATGTTAGCCTTTCCCCTCATGAGGTTTGTCCCATTTGAGGACAAGATCACCTACCTCAAAATTCCTCTCTGAAGAAGAATTTGAATCGAACTAGCTTTTGACAATAAGTTGATGTTGATCCAGTTTTTGTTTTGCTTGAGCCCTTACCTCTTCTAACTTTAGCAAAGCATTAATCCGACTTTCCAAAGGAGGACAACCTTCTTCTTGAACTTTCTGCGATAACTGCAGATATGGAAGGAGAACGTGTGGTGGAAGAATTGCTTCCCTACCATAAACGAGGAAAAAGGGAGAATTACCAACAACAATTTTCAGAGTTACCCTGTCAGCCCAGATTGCATTGAATAGTGCATTATTCCATTTTTTGTGGTTTTCGGAGACCATCCTCTTGATGATATTGATTAGGTTTCTATTAGTCGATTCCGATAAACCATTTCCTTGGGGGTAACAACTGGCAGAATACTTTAGTTTTGTCCCTTTTTCTAAAGAAAAAGCACTCATGTCGAGAGACAAAAAATAGGAATCATTATCGAACACTAGACATTCAGGAATACCAAAATGAGTGATCATGTTTGAATTAAGGAAGGATATTACTTGACTGGTGTTTACCACTTTTAATGGTGCAACCTTAGACCATCTGGTGAAACAGTTTGTCGTTTTAATGATGTATTTATGTTGTTGCAAGGAGGTGGGGTTAATCGGGATAATGATTTCAAGATCCCATTGTTGGAAAGGGAAATACACCGAAACAGGTTGTAGCGGGAATGCTTCCTTTTGTACTCATCCAGAAGTCTTTTGACAGATTACACATTTGCGGCATAACGCATGGGCATATCTGAAAAGAGTGGGACAGTAATACCCCTCCCTTAATACTTTGTGGGAAGTAGTGTCTCCACCAAAATGCCCACCAACTTCCCCTGCATGTAATTCTGATAAGACTTTATCTGCTTCATCTCTTGCCAGACAACGCATAAGGATTCCATCAAAATTTTGGCAAAACAATATACCATTCACCAGTTGGAAAGGTGCAGATTTTAATATCAACACTCTCCTCTTTTTTGGATCAAGGTGACGAGGATATGATCCGTGTGTTAGATAAAACTCGATGTCATCATACCAAGGACTTGTAGGATTTTGTACACGGCATATTTGATTTTGATTATGCTGATATTCAATTAACATATCGGTTTGATTCTGTTGTTCTATAGCTGAATCAACAACTAATTTACATAAACATTGGCCTCTAACAATTTGTGCTGGAGTAATATCGAAGTCATATTCTTGTAAGGATGTGACCCAATTTTCCCTTTTCTCACCCAATTCTTTCTGTACTAACAAATTTTTGACAGTGGGGTAAGGAACAATGACTTTTGTTCTAGACTTCAGTAGATAAGATCGAAAATGTTTTACCTCTTTAAAAACAACGTAAGCCTATTGATCTACAGCTGGATAATTAAGCTCTTCTCCCTTAAAATATGAGCTCATAAAGGCAATAGGAACTTCGTTGTTTTCAACATTCTTTTGGGTTAGCACAGTGGCATAAGCACGATTAGAGGAAAACGTGTAAAAAGTGAAATCTCATGAAAAGTCAGGGGTCATTAGGGATGGAGCCTCCACTATGGCCTTTTTTATTGAGTCAAAATCTCGACTTTCTAGAGGTCCCCAATGGTATTGCACATCCTTTTTTATTAAGTTTTGTAATGGCCTAAACATTTCCAAAAATCTCGGGACAAACCTTCTAACAAAATTTATCTAGCCTAAAAAGGATTGCATAGACTTTTTGGAAGAGGGGGGAGGAAGTTTTGAAATGACTTGAGTCCTCTCAAGGTCAATGATCATCCCTTCATTGGATACAATGAATCCGAGCAACTTTCCTTGTTCCACTGCAAAGATAGATTTTTTGGGATTTAGAGAGATGTCGTACTTACGACATCGTTGTAGAACAGATCTTAGATGAGCTAAATGATATCCTTTATTCTTTGAGAATATAGTGACATCATCTAGATAGACTACTGCAAATTGATTGATTAGATCGTGAAAATCGATATCCATCGCTCTTTGGAAAGTGTCACTAGCATTTATAAGCCTAAAGGGCATCTTTCTATAAGCATAAGTATCCCATGGAGTACGGAAAGTGGTTTTCAGCTGGTCTAGGGGAGACACTAGGACTTGGTTATACCCTGAAAAACCATCTAATAGTGACAATGTTTCAGAACCGGATACCTGCTGGAAAATCTATTCCATGGGAGGAACAAGGTAGTTGTCTTTATCAGATGCTCGGTTTAAATTTCGGAAATTGACACATAGTCGGATTTCACCACTTTTCTTCCTTACAGGGACAAGGTTAGAGACCCATTGTGTATGTCTCACCAGGAAGATTATCCTTGCATTCAATAGTTTTTTTAGTTCCTTCTTGACCGTTGGTTCAAGTTTTGGGTGCATCTTTCTCAACTTCTGTTGAAAAGGTTGAGTCTGGGGTTTCAAGGGAATAATGTGTTGTATGATGTTAGGATCAAAGGTTTTTAGATCATCATATGTTCAAGCAAAGATATCCTTAAATTACTTAAAAAAATTAATAAAGGCTGACTTCTCTTGCTCAGGACATCCTGCTCCCAAATTGATGCATTGTGGATTATCGTTAGTTCCTAGATTCACTTTTTCATGGGTCAAGGAAGAACTATTTGTTTTGCAATTTATTGATTTTCTGAATTTATCATGCAAATCATAAAACTTTTCTATCCTTACCATATATTTTGGGATAGAATTTACCAGATCTAATGTTGATTCTAGAGACCTTGGGTCCGATATTACCGTAAAATTATGGAGGTCTTCATCGTGGGTGCCTTCATCTATAATTGCACCTTGGAAAGTATCTTCCATGTGAAGGAAACTAATGATCTGTTGATTGTCATAAAAAACTCTCCAATTAGTGATGTTTTCCAGGACAGATGGTATGAACAACAACTCGATGGAAAACACGTTTGGAGAAAGGCCTTCTATGGGAAAAAGTTTAGAAGTGACATTAGCCAACAAGTCAGCCTCAGAATTATTCAATCTTGGAATATAATTAATGTTAAACTTAGAAAATTTGTTCATTAGATTCCATACCTCATCTTGATAAATTTTCAGGTGTGGAGATAGGTAATGAATGGAGTTTCTTACCTGTCTGACCACAATTTCTGAATCACTAAAAACCATTAAGTTCTTAACTCTCAAATCAATTGTATTTCTAAGACCTTGCAGGAGCGCCTCGTATTCAATTGTATTGTTTGTGCATTCAAATTCTAATTGGCAAGCGATCAAAGTTTTGTTACCTGCTAGATCAATGAGCACACATCCCACACCGGCTCCTTCTTTAGATTTAGATCCATTGAAGTAAAGAGACCACATATGATTCTCATCAGCTGTATGTGACACCTTAGAGAGAACTGTTGATTGTGTGCATGTCATGAGTTCATACTGTTGTTCCGGGTCAATAATGGTAGAAGTTTCACCCACGAAGTTACCAAAAAAGGTGTTCATCCCCTTCATTTCAGGTGAATTGGTGGAAGTAGTAAATGGATCATTAGTATCATTTAAATCAGTTATTGTAAGCTTGAGGTAATGCTCACAATTGATCTTGATTCTGTTAGACTTTCCATTCTCTGGCAGCCACAAATGAGACCAATCTGTCGCAAAGTAACCATGCAACTGTTTAGACCAATCCCTACTTAAAAATAAGCCATATACTTCAGAGATATCAACGACAATAATATCAATAATCTGGTGGACTGTATGATTAGATGATAATCTGATAAGGACATTTTTTAATTCACCTATTACCTTAACACTTGTCTGATCAAGCAAAATAATTTTCAGACTGGAAGGTTGAACTTTAGCATTGATTTTTTGGTAGACAGACGAAGGCATTACATTTGATGATGCACCAGAATCTGCCATACAATTATGTACATTCCTATTGAAAATTTCAAAAGTCAACAAAAATGATGGGACATTTCTACGAGTATTAACAACAAAACTTTGTTGGTTTTTTGTCGCACCCCCTGAAATTATTTTATCTACATTTGTTACATTTTTTACAGCAAGGTCTCTTTTATCAAAGGATTCTAGCGTCGTTTTAATAGAGGCCTTTTGAGGTGTTTTAGGGTTGTTTTCTACAAATTTGTTGTTGTTCAAATTGTTGTTTTTGTTGTTTTCTGCAATATTCCGGAGCATCTTTTGTAGAATAAAAGGAAATTTCAATAATTCATAAATAGAAATATTAGCTCTAAGTTTTTTGAGGTCTTCAATCAAATCATATTCTAAACTTGGAGTTGTTGAATTCTGTTTAGTTTCAGTTTGTTTAAACTATTTTTGAGGAGCATTAGTTCCAATTTCAGAAGAGGCCTTATTCATTATTTTGCTTTTGGTATTGTAAGGATGCACTGTTTCAAAATTGGCTTGAAAGATACTATCGGAAAAATGGCCGAAGATGTTGGGAGAGGATTCGTCCTCTTCCACTATTTCTTGTTTAGCCACTTCTTTAGAAATCTCGGGGGGATCTAAGTTATCATGTGCTTCCAAAATTGTCTGGATATCATACTGTAGGCTTTCTAGATTAAGGCCTTCAGAATTTAAGTTGAGCCAGTTTATGGGAAAAGGATTTCTAAACGGGGTTTTGTAAGGCCCTTTGCTTGAATAATCTTCTTCAACTGATCTCCTTAAATCTACCACTTGATTTGACAATTTCTGTATGACCTTATGTAAACTTTCCAGATCTGAACCATCTGATTGTGTTTTGGTTTGGGGAGGTCTAGGAAGAATTTCTATTTTCTTCTTGGAAGATGGGGTAATCTCTGCCTCATTACAGATATTGTCCTTTAGGCTGAGAATATCTTTCTCAATTTGGCTTTCCTCCTCAAAGGCTTCCAATAATGTTGTTTTCTTAGACCTTTTTACCCAGATTGCTATGTTCTGGTGTAGGGCTTTGGTGTAGTATGCGACAATAAGATTTTCAGCAGGCATTGAATCAGTGGGGATTCGATTTTTTAATGTTAGAAACCTTTGATTAAAGTCTTTTATTTTTTCCTTGGGGTTCATCTTTAAACTGGAGAGTTCCATGACTAAGACTTTGGGAGATTTGTCATCTTTGAATTTCTTGAGGAAACAAGATTCAAATCTATCCATAGACATAATGGTGTGGGGTTGTTGAGAAAAATACCAAGTAGAGGCATTTCCTTCAAATGTGTACGGAAAAATTCTACATACTACATCTTCGTGTTCTATGCTTCGGAGTCTAATGGATAGCATGAATTTTTTAATGTGATCCTCAATGATCTACTTGGAATCTGGATTGAATTTAGGGAGATATTTATCTGGATGTTTAGGCAAAGGATTTTGGGGTCCAGGTATGGCCACAACATCTTGATCGAGCCAAGGTCTGGCGGGATTGTTTGGATTTGCCATAGGTGTGGGTGGTGTGAAAGGATGATATGAAGAATTTCCTTCATCCGATGACTCTTCTCCTGAAGAGGAGGGAGATGAAGGCGGTGGTGATGGTGGGATACTAGATCCTCCAACTACAAGAGTGGGGATGTGATCTGGATCTATAGGATTTAGGGTAAGACCAGTGCCTTCAAGTTGCTCTCTAATATCATAAAAGTCTAGTGATTGGTTCAGTGGCTGAATTGGTTGTCTGATACGGGCCAAAGCACCATGTTTCCTTAAGAGTTATTGACGAACAATTTCTTGTACGTCAGACCCCGGGGGGTTTGGTGTTACTGGTTCAACGATAATCTGTGGATTTTCATTTGATGTGGTTGTTGTTTGAGAGGCAATGTTGTCGTCAGAACAACTTTTTGTTAATATAGGTGAGTGGCTGTGTGGGGGAGGAGTCTTGCGACCTCCACGTGCCATCAATAGTGTTCAAGCCCTCCTTCTAGTGCCATTTGTTGACAAGAAAAAATAATTGTCTATCAATTGGAAGAACGAGTCCGGTCCAGGGTTTTCTAATTAACCCAAGACGTTTGGTATGAATCGCTCTAACGGTTTTAATGGCTCCGTTGGCCAATCTAAAAGTCTTAAAGGAAACAAATAAATAAATAAAAGAAATGAAATAACTAAATAATTACTAAACACTAATATATATATGTACATGTATGTCTATAACTATTTTAAATAATATTTACACAACAGATTTGCTTCTCTAATTTATGTGCATGTTATACAAGTGCAAGTTTTAATCTAAACTCAAGAGAATCTATGAAAAGATGGATTCTTTAACAAAAGAAGATAAAGAAAAAACATAAACTATTTTTTGTTTTTTCTTAAGTTATCTAAGACTAAACAAAAAGAATATACTATGAAACAGAAATGCATCAATGGTCAAAGCCAAGTCACACATAAGAGTTTCGAAGACAAATAAAAGATAAAAGAATTAAACTAACCTATTAATGGATTGTTCAGCATGCATCTAATCGTCTGTATGATCATGATATGTCCAGCCAGCCTGTCCAAGAGTTAAACCTGCAGTGAACCTTTACACTGTTTGGAATAAATGCAAAACAGTATATTGACTGCTGGATTTTAATGACAGAATGATAAGACGCAAATAATAATTGTGATATTTGTGATTGCAAGCAATTACACATAAGATAAATCTAACTGTAACAACCTGCTTTTAATCATTCAACAAAATTAAACATAAACCTTATCATTTGAATTGAACGAGTGATCACTATTTTATAATAACTGAAGCATCAAAATGTGGACTATATTAAAAGAAATTATCTTGACAACATAATAATTTGTGAAGACAAAAGCTATCAACAATTATCGAATTATCAAGATAAACAAACCATAGACGAAAACAACATTTACAGATAGCTAAAGCAGAAATGTAAACATATGTTCTGTCCAAATTCGTGTATAAGTTGTCCACCTTCAGCCTCAGGCCAAGATGTTTTGATTACAAAAATAATGAATTTTTAAAGCCTTCAGAAAGGTATCTATCTTATCTTTTGTGATAAGATAGAATCATCTATTTCTTACAAAAATAGAGGGGGGATATAACCACCCCAGATCACACTAAACATTTTAAAAGCTTAAAACAAAGTTTATTCCTGTTTATACAAAAATATATCATAGATGTGGCTAACAAGCCCCAAAATTGCTTCAGATCACTTGATCACCAAAAACTCCTAGATATCCTGAAAAGTAAAGATAAAATAGAGAAACTTAGATATATATTTAACCATTATTTTGCAAATTTTGAATTAGAATAGACTGGCTACATAATCTATTGATTATGTATCTAGTCTATTTTAGCAATGAAATCTAATTTATTCAATGAACAAAACAATCTAATTTATTTAATGAATAACACTATTTTAGGATAAAAAGAAATCTTACCTCTAACTGTAAAATCAAAGCATATCACATGATCTCAGAATTTATTATTGTTGTTGCAGTCTCGACATTTTTTAATATCACATTCCCTATAGTTTTCATACATTTCCCATGTCTTTGAATGACAGACTCGAGCCTATGATTTTCATTTGTTAAGGCATCGACCTGATCAATAAAAGCTTTAATATGTGACTGTAAAATAGGTATATCGGTGTAATACTTGTCAATCCAGAATAGGCAAGTTTCACATTGCGACTGTGTGACGGTCCCTTGAGAACACCCACGGTTATGCACCAGAACATCTCCAACATGAACTGTAGATTTGTTATCCAACTTAATACCTGGAAACCCTTCACTATGTTTAAGACAAGGCGGCATATTATCCACGAAGTTGTAATACTGATCAAGGTCTGTTTGGAAAGAAAGAGGGTCTTCTTCAGTAAGAAATCTATCGATCTCGGAATCCAAACTCTCATGGATTTCGATCATCTTGATCGAGCTCACATGAGGCTCTGATTTGTTTCACAGCTTCCTCGAAATCAACCTTCCATCTCTCTTATTTTCAAAACCCAAATCAATATCACCTTTAGACATTTTGCCTACAAGTCTGTTTGCATTTTTGACAGAGACGTTAAGCTGTGCAACTTGCTCATGGGCTTGCTCAACAACTTTTGGGTTGGGTAAAGGCTTACTATGGGTGGTCGTAACATAGGCCTAGGTAGATGAGGGGAGTGCTCTAGGATAGACTATGGTTTCCTCAATCCCAGGTTTGTCAACCTCTTTAGCGTTGGGTTTAGTGAAACCATTTTGGGTTAAAAATGAATCCCAATCATTGTTCTACAACTTCAACTGATGTGCAAGCATAATTTTTATTAAACCATGGTGGAAAAGGCTTGAATCTAAATGTTTCTTCTTATACCTCTTAACCATTATATACAGGCTTATCCACAGATAATAAGGCATGTTTAAAGGAAACCCTATGAAATTCATGAGCAAATGCAGGTGATAAAGAAACACAAAACCAAAATGGCCTTAACATGTCACAAACTGTTTCAACACTACAAGAAAACCATGCCATCAGGTTTTAAATAGGGACATTGGCATACCTTTGTCATAGCCATTGATCTTTTGAGATGTAAAGAAAAGACTCCATGGAACCTCTTCTATCTTAGAATTCTTGAACCATTTCTGCCCACTCCCAGTGAGGCCTGTTACTTGGCTTAAAAAGTCCTCTGTGACTTCAAGTTGAATGTCCCCCACCTTATCTCAACATCCATCAAATGAGATCAAGAATTATTGAGCAATCTGTAGGTTGAAACCATGGAACTTCTCTAGGAAAACAAGCCAACCGTGACCCTCAAGATCCTCCCTTGCATCATCGCATAGGAGAAAGGTCTGAGTGTCGTTGGGTTCGATCCTAACAACTGAGGCCATGGAAAATCGACAGGAAATCACCCAAACACAGTGCATATTGAGGGTTTGTAAGAGCAGACCAGAGCTATACTCCAGGTGTTATAACCCTAAAATGCACTATATAGGTTTACCTGGCATCAGGCCAACTCATGCCTCTTCCTAGCCAAAGCCATGCTGAGAAAATCCTCAAAAAACCACTTAAAACANACCCTAAATTCTCACTGGGCGCGGGCATCCGCTTTCTGTCCTCATACTGCACGCGGGTATCCGCAGGCTAACCCAAAACAGCCCGCGGGTACCTAACAAAGCAAAAAATCAGGAAAGTTTCCACCGGGACACGAGGCTTTTTGTCAGTTAACTGGAACTCCGAGCCATGCATGGCCGAGAGTTCACCAAGAACCCTAGCTCCTTCTAGCCTATAAAAGGAGGGGTAAGGGTACTATTCAGGGGGGGGAAATTATTGCAAAGAAACTCTGCCAAATTGCCAAGCCAGCTTTGTCCCAACCCTTTAGCCTTGTCTCAAGCTTTAGGAGAAACTCAAGAAGCAGCAGTTGGAGGACAAAGAAGAAGAGAAAGAGCCCAGGATCAGGATCGTGGAACGGTGACCGGCCTCAGAAATCATTGTAAGTTGGTTCGTATTGAAGCTAATAA
>JASDQU010028817.1:11383-21600 GCA_032191745.1 Picea mariana
TATTAGGTCACGTCGGGAAGCTCAAGTATTCCGACCACGACGTAGTAGATGAAACCAAATATCCAGAGCTTGCACCAGAAGTTTTTATGTAGAAAATAGTTGTGAACCAACTCAGAGAATCCATCACTCAACCACACTAGTGGGCCACTAGACTGGACATTACATGAATTCTAGGGTTGTTGAAGATACCACACTTTGGCAGAGGCCAATATGCGACAACATTCATCAAAAAAATGTTAGCAGTTATGCATGGAGGGGATATATGGCTGGAGAAACCCGTCCACATAAATGTCAAACTTATCACACAAATAACAGGCCTACCCACCGGGGGTATGGATGTCGCGTTGATTCTGGATGATAATTCCAAGGAAAAAGCATTGGTAGAAGAGATGAAGAAGAAATACATCACCAACAGGGGAATAAGAGGCATTATAATTAAATGGATCAATCATGCCGTGACACAATTGGGCGCAAAAATCTTAGCCTGAAAAATGCTAAGAAAATGCCGCAAAGATGAAGTACTAGCAGGAGTCATTATTGTTGCAGCTCAGTGCGCAGAAGGCACCTTCATGATTTGGGTGCCATACCTATCAAACTTGTTCCAAATAGACTGCAAAGATGCGCAGGACGTAGGTACAAAATTTCATTACTCATGGCTGATCACTCTCATAGCTTTCATGGGATGGCAAGAACCATAATACACCGTCTTTGCTACCACACCACAACCAGGAGGAGCAAGATATCACGTCCTAAGATCTAGGCCACTATCCAAGCATAAGATGAAGAATGGAGTTGTATTCGAAGTGTACCTATGGTAGATACAGGAAGCCATCAGCCAAGCATGGAGAATAACACCAGAGGATTTCACACTATACGGGACATCGCTAATTTCTAGGCTAGGTGACAAGCCATGTGGATACAACCAAGGTAGGACCCGAATAAACAGTGGCTACAGATGCGCTACTACATCACCGAGGGTGATATTGACATGATCATCAGCGAATGTCCTGATGAATGGAGGATTCCAACTATACCTAGAGGAGTATCAGGACAAACAACAGAAGGAGGGGTTGCGTAGGCGGAGACACAACCTCCACAAATCCCAGTACCTAAGAGATGAAGAATGGTCCAACCCAAGTCAACTCAGGTAGACGACGACTCAGAGAAGCTAGGGACCTAGAAGGGGAGGACATAAACCACTCAGCTGACCAATGAACAGAGGAAACTGGCCGAGGGAGCACAAGAAACTGCACCGAACCCCATCACACAGGAACTAGGAGGGGCTAAGAGACCAACGGTACAGGATGCAGGTGCACGCAAGAAAATGAAGGCACAATCAACACCACCGAATTACACAATCACGGAGGATGATGGAGAGATAATTGCCAGGATGGTCCAAGACTACTTCACATAAGATTTCAATCATGTCGTGCACCACAAGGATAAACTGCAGAAGGAACTGACATAAATGGGACAACTCCTTAAGAAATTAGGGGAAGCCCAGATCACAAGTAGCAGTAGGGGCATAGATCCATCAACCACATAGACCACAGAAAGGGTGGAGGTAGAAGAACGTGACCCAGTTCTTCTGATACCACATGCACATTCCACGGTCTACATAAAGCCTAGCATGCTGTGAATGGATGAAATTGTGGCACATACACCACTAAAGGATTTGGATCATATACAATTGGTCTTAACACGAATTCCATCAAAATAATTACACATACTACAGGTTAGCGTCGACCATGAGATACATTCTTGAGCACATAAAAAATCAGTTGAGCTACAACAAGCAACAAAGAAGCAGGAAGCGTTGGAGACTGTTTGCGCACAGGCCCAATTGGAAACTAAGGAGGAGAAATAACACAGAAATGAGCTGGAATGCAGAGTGGAAGAAGCCTTTGGGAAAATTCCAACTACTACGCAAGGAAATGAACAACCAACCACAGAGAAAAACGACCAGATTGTGTAGGCAATTGATCAATATTAAAAGGAGATCGATACTCTTCGCGGACAGATTAGACTGACAAATCCACCAACAGTGAAGGAGAAAAGGAAGCAAGAAGCAACAATGTAGCTGCAGGAGCTAGAAAAATAGGTCAGCACAGCAACCAACTTGCTGGATAAAGCAACGCAACTTTGGACAAGGTTGGAAGAGGATCCACAAGTCCAACACTGGGACAAGGAGGAGGAGAGGATCAATGCAACGATCCAGGAACTCAAGTAGTGACAGAAGACCATACCAATTCCATAACAAGTCAAGGGAATGCAAGAGATGAAGAAGATACAGGAAGAACTTATCACTGCACAAACACATAAACAAGAGCGTCGGGTTCAAATAGAACTGTTGTAGGAGAGGGTAGCAGAAATACTTGTGCATGTAGAAGAATCCAGAAACCAGACAACACAGATTCAGCTAGAATTCATAGGACTAATGAGCAAGGAAGTGGCAGCTCAGACAGTCGACACCATCAAGGAGAAAACCACGCAGGCACTGACAAAAGCAACAAAGTTGCAGGAACAATTCCAGATGATCACCAAGGAGATCGACTAAGAATAAAGACACTAGGTGACTCGAGATGAGTCACATATCAATGTAGGGGGCCTATTGGCACTAGGCCAAAGAGGAAAGAAGAACGATTGTGGGAAAGAAAGTGTGCAGAAAACTGAAGTAACAACTGGCAAAAGAGCAGCACGCGTGCATGTAAGAAAGCATGCACAAAGGAAAGTGACAACTAGAGGAGGAGCAACACGCGTATGGGAGAAAGACCTAACGTAAGAAGGGTTAGGGTTTTGGTAATATTCTAAAAAAGGCTGAAGAGCCCGGAATGTATAGATATAGATACAAAAGTATCATATAGAGTAGTTCATTAGTAGTTGTCAGCGATTCTCTGTAATGTTTTGAGCGGTATGAACCGATTTTGTAAGCTGTTGAGCAAAGGAGATACAAGGAAGGGTAGATCTAAGGATTAGACCATAGACCATGGAGCTTGGTGTGATCTAGTTTGCCTCACATAGATCTTACCCAGTTTTGTGGAGAATCCTAAGTATGAGGCGGTAGAAATGCAGAATGATCATAATACAAGAGCCAAGAGCCAAATCTTTGTGGATGTAGCCCAAGAGGAGGTGAACCATGGTAATCCTTGTGTAACGTGTTAAATTCATGCATGTTTCTTCTTTCTTTCAGCAATTGAGGGTTAAACTTAATGAATGAGTTAATACATTGTTATGAATCTTCTTATACTTAACTTTGATTAAAAATTGGGATATTCGTATGTGAATCCAAGGAATAAGTACTCTCCCTTACAACTCACAGTATCTGACCTTGATCAAGAAACCCTTATACCCTACTCTATCCTAGGTTGTAAACACCTGATTCTTACAACCACCCATTTAAATCTATCTCGTGTGAGACTGGGCAACGCGTTTTGGGCATTGTGTTGCCTTCTGGTTTACCAGGAGGGCCGATAGTTTTAGAGGTTTTGTTAGAACCACAAATGACATGAACCCTGGGTCAACAACTCAAACAACTCGAAAAGGGAAGTGAGTAACAAATAGTCACAATGATCTGAGAAGAAAGGGGAATACAATGAGATATGTTTGAAATAAGGGTGTTGGAAGGCCCCATACTTATTTTCTCCTTTTTTCCTTTTTTCTTTCTTTTTCACTTCTCTAGGGTTATATGCATATTTGAATAATAACACAGTATCGAAATGCCCAAATTCTTAAGAGGAAAAAATGAAATAAATGTGTAGTAATTTTCACAACTTGAATGCAGGAGGAAGGGTTGCAGGGCAATATATATTCTTTGTGCCTTTTTGTTTGTAATTATTGCATCCCTAATGCAGGAGGAAAGGTAATAGATCTTCTCTGTTCCTTTTTTGTTTGTAATTTTTGCAACCCGAATGTAGGAGGAAAGGTTGTAGGGAAATATGTCTTCTCTGGTCCTTTCTGTTTTGTTTCATTCCCAGGGGTTAGGGTTTCTAGGGTACCTACAGACAAGGGTTTTCCCTATGGTATATTTCTTTGATATGCGTGTGGGGTCAAACAAGAGTACTTGTCCCAATATCTCAAGGTACTAACTAAGGAGGTTGGACCATACCCTAAGCCGTACTACCTGATTACCCAGATATTAGAGAGTATCTTCCTAAGTGTTGTTCTCGGTGGCACTATAGCATCCAGGCGGTTGTTCGGTTGATGTATGTTTGGTTTCAGGATACCCAGGAGGGCTCCTAATATGCCAAAGGTACATGGAAGTGAAATTCTGTATACATGTGTTGTCTGATGCGCTACCACTTAAAGGGGTGCCGACATGGGTTACAAGGGTGTCCAACAATGTGAGCTTAAGTACCTCTTTTATTTCCTGTGTGTATGCTTCCCTGACCACAGACTTATGCATTGAATTACATATCTCTGTAATTTAAATACAACGCAACATGTCTCTACCCTGGAAAAACATTAACCCACAAATCCTACCAAGGAATGTGCTCTGATACCACTTGTTAGGCACCATATCTATTATAATAGCATAAAATAGAAATATTGAAGTGAATACCAGTAGAATAACAACAAATAACAAAAATATAATAGTGGAACAACAAAATATATGGAAACAAAACACAAAAATAATACCTTTATTGATAGGAAACAATGTTCACTTTCCACTTCGAGGGGGCAACCTCCACTAGAGTATTACAATAATTCTCAAGACAAAGCTTTCTCATGCGTCCTACTCTTATTTATACTAATTCTATAATCTAAAGAACATTATGGATGAAGATCTTTATAGAATTGGAATCTTCTATTAGGTCTTCTTACTTTGAGTTGTTCATATTTATTAAATAGGCCTTATTAACTAATGTCAGCCTTTATTACATGGAAAATATATTATTCTATCTATGTGAGGGGTTAGAGAGGTTAGATACTTAACACATGTGTCAGTGATTTTGAGCATATGGTTTGAGATATGCTTGTGGTGATCTTGGCATGATTTACATGAGGATGAGAGTGGATCTGGTTTCATGGATGAGATAGTGACAGGTTGGTTGATATGATAGTGACAAGTTAGAAAGGTTGATGTGACAGTAGTAGTGACAATGGAAGTGACAATGATAGTGACAGTGACATTGGTAGTGACAGTGGCAGTGATTGTGGCAGTGACAATTGGTCTACACTTATATTTCAGGGCAGTAGGACGGGGCAAGGAAAGGTGGTTGTAGCCACCTTCCGGTTGGATCCATAGAAATCAAGGGGTTGTAGCCTCTTTCTGGTTGGAACTAGAGAATTCAAGGAGTTTTATCTTCCTTCAGGTTGGAGCCTAAGAATAGGGGGTTGTAGCCTCCTTCCAGTTGCATCTAGAGATTTTTGAAGTTGGTGCTTCCTATGATTGAATTCTTGATATCTTTAAGAAATCATTATGTGGTTTTCTCCCATTTGTGTTTCCACATAAATACTGGTGTATTGTGTCCTTGATGTGATGTTTTTTATGATTACATGATTATGATATATATATTGAATGCATTCATAGATGATACATTGATGATAAAATTATGATTAAATTAAAGTTTATATATTGTTGTTAAAAGTGGTAAAAAAATTTCATACTGATTCACCCCCCCTCTTAGTATTCCAACAATTGGTATCAGAGCAGGTCCTTCATGAAACAGTCTAACCACTAGAAGGAGATCATGGAATACACTGAGAATGGAGTATGAATGTTTGATGGTCAAAATGGTCAAGACAAATTCTCAAAAAGATTTCGAAGAAGCCCAACAGGTCATCGGAAATTTAAGAGCTCAATTGGAAGAAGACAAAAGGGTTGAAGAAACATACAAAATTCAGATGGAAGAGAAGCAGTGTTTGGAAGCCAAAATAGTAGAACAAAGAGAGGAATAAGAGAAGAGAGAAAAGAATTTGACAGATCATCTCAAGGAAAGAACTGAGGATTTAAACTATCTTGAAGAAGAATTCAATCAACAAGAAATAAGACTTGAAGAAGAGACAATCACCTTGGACATCCAACTAGAAGAATCCAAGTGAACGAAAGAAGTCATGAAGATATAGATGATGAAGAAAGAAGAAGAGGTTGAAAATATTGAAGTATAAGTTGTCATGTTAAGAGTTAAAGTTGTCAAGCTCAACAATAACGATGAAGAGAGAGAAACGTGCACATCATCAAAAAATAAAGTTGAACAGGAGCACTCTAGGTTGCTAGAAAGGAAGAAAGAAGAAAAGAAAAAGAGTTATGCAGAAGTCATCAAAGGTTCTATGAAGAAGGAAGAATTCAAGCCCCCAAAGAAGAACATTCCAAAGATAAAGAAGACTCGAGAAGAAAATTATAGAAGAGTTGAATATCAAAGAATACCCTCTGCAATCAACATCAAAGAAGCTTCAATCATGATGAAGAATCAACAAAAGAGAATATCGTGGTCAACCAAGGCATGAATTGAGAAGGACTACACCACAAAGAAGATCATACACTCCCAAGTATGAAAGTCTCTTTTATGGTCATTGTTTTAATTGTCATAACTTTGGACATAAGTTTGTAGATTGTAGAGCATATGGAAGAATTGTTCAAGCAAGAGATGCTTATGTGGCCCCACTTAACATTGAATGTTAAAAATGCCACAAATATGGACACATATCCTGTGATTGTAGAAGCATGATAAATCCCTCCATGAAGAAAAAAATTGATATCAAATACAAGAATGCTTGGAGAAGAAAAGAAAATCAAGAAGATCAGATGGATGAAGAACAAGTCCCATAGATCGTAAGATTTGCAGTAGTACGAGAAAGAAAAGAAGAGCATGTGATTAAGGAATAAGCCCAAGAGATTTTTCTCTTGGGAATAGTAGTGCATAATGAATCTATAGGGTGAAAGGAAGATGTCAGAATCTAGGAAGAATATGAAAAGGAAGAAGTTAGAGTTTAGAAAGGTGACGAATCTATGGAAGAAGATGAAGACTACTGCGCATCAGAGTGGGTATTTTTCTGATCCATCCGACTTGGAGACTCCCATTAATTAGAATATTGGAGAGTGGGAGTCTATGCAGTAGCTGAGATAGTTCAAAGAAATATCTTTTGATTAGTTTGAAGTATTTGCAGAGACATATTCAGAGCAGTCAGATGANTTGACAGATATATCACAATGAGTGAACAATTGGAATCATATATTAAATAAATATCATTGACATACTTTCTAGGCATAGATACATTCAATGCAAGTTCAAGGATCAGTGGAAGTATTTGATTCAATCTGAGAAATAGGAATATGTGATGAACAGTTGCAGCAGAGAAGTCTTCATAACAATACAATGATAGATGGGTTAGCAATGTGGATAGTTGAGTAACAAATTTATGGACAATTTGTGACATATGAGATAGATTCATGAGATGCTTAGTGGGAATAAGAGACATGATTCAGAAAAAATGCATAACAATGTATTTACAAGGGGAATCAGTGGAATCAGTTGACAGTTGAAATCAGTTGGTCATAGAAATGCAAGCAGTAAAAGGCACAAGTAGAACAAGGAAAGATAAATCGTCATCAAAATTTATATTGTTAGAAGGAAATCAATGAATGCTTTAAAGTATGGTCAATTGAACATGACAAGTGATTGAAGAACTCAAGTAATGAATAATTTTATATATGTCAGTGAATGTCAAGAGGAAGCACCAATGGAAAATAAAAGAGATGAAAGAAAACATGCACATGTATCCTTACATTGATCTACACAACATCTTGCAGGAAATTCAAGGGATATTGGGATATTGGCTCTTCCAACATCAATTTTTAACTCTTGCTCTGATAAAATTGGGATATTGGCTTGTTTTGTTTAAGTGTTGTGTGTTGTGTGTGCACTATGGATATGTCTCTCTATTCAATATGGGCATCTGAATGATGATTTTTTTGGCTTTGTTGAGATCATCTAGAATAAATGATAAGGGTTTTTAATGCCAGGAAGGCTTGTGACATGGTTTCACACATTTTTGTTTTATATGAAAATGGAATTTGAACCAAGAGACTTCTAGTGATCAACACTTTTGATACCACCCATTTGGATTTGTTATGATGGGTTCATTTTGCACTCATTTGGGAATTATGTTTTTCTACAGAATAAGGGAATACGAAATAGATGCTATTGGCATACCCATGTTTTACTTATGTTGTATTATTTTTTCTCTGGAAAAATGATGGGTTGTGATAAGTGTTGTCGCAAATTAGTATTTTTTTAACCCAACAAAAATGAAAGAATGTGGGTATCATTTGGGTATGATTTATCATGGTTATAGCTCGACATTGTTCTCTGTTATGATTGTTGTTATTTTAAAATGGATTATGATATCAACCTCCCATCTTCACTTGATAGTCTTATAAACCCTTGAACAATTTGATTTCCCTCATTTCAACTTGCTCTCATTTGTACATGATTTTGAAATAATTACAAAAATTAGTTCTTGATTCAAAACAAAGGTTTTTTTCTCTCCTTGCTTCGATGTATTGATGGACAAATTTTGGTGTTGTTGCAAAACTTGTATGGATTCCTTTGGCTTAGTTATGCCATGACTTGTTTGCTAATATTGATCTCTACAAATTTATTTTTATGAGTCCCCAGCAGCATGTTATTGGGATTGTTGGTTGGCATATTATTTTATATTCATTCTTTTTACAATATCTAGGTTCGAGCTCTTGCGAGTTGATGCATGATAGTGATACAAGTCCAAATGCACTATGTTTCTTTGATATTTTATGCTGAATTTAATAGATAAAAGTTTAATACAACATAGTTCAAATGAGTAATGATTGAGAGCTCAAACATTGTGATGTGAAGAATTTTGAGGAATTTGTTAATTTGTTTTGATCAATTATTATCCAGAAATTATGGAGAAAATGTTTTGACTTGGGATGGATTATGATTATTGATATTGAATGAATGGTAAATATATAGTAAGAGGACATTGACCATTACATTTCATATTCATTAATTTCACTTTACACTAATTATAACCCCCTCTTTATTCCCGAATCATTTTGTTTAATCCCATGTTCTATTTGCATAAGATATTTGATTATTCAAGGGATTTTAGAAGACAAATTTTCAATGAGGAGTATAAACAAAATTGATGTAATTTGCAGACAAATGAAGAGGGTGATATAAGTATAGAAGATGAAATTGGGGTTGAACATTTGTTTTGTGTTTAGAATAGTATTCATATTTTTCTTGTCATAAATTCATTTTACATTCATTATAACTCCCATCATATCCCTTATATAATTATACCTCCATGTTCTAATACATTATGGATCAAGTTGGAAATTACGGTTGTTATATGTAGAGTGATGAATGGCTTGCATCTACTCTAGTGTGTGAAATGAAGGAGACAATATTTCAATTTTATCTTTAGGCAAAGTATTTGACGATTGATTAGTCATTTTGATTCGTATTCTGATTTGAATTTTCTTTAGATATGAGATTTTGTAGTAGAGGAAGCCATGGCATGGGAGGAAACGGGGGCATAAATAATTTTTGACAAAGAGGCCATAGGAGACCCATGTTTTCCGTTCACTTTGATGTTGAACCGCAAGAATTAAATCAATTGTTTCAAGATGGGTTCTTCAGCCTGGTTGGTCAAGGAGTATTACAACCTCATCCTAGACCAAAGAGACCCCATTTTCAACCTCGCCAAATTTTTTCTAATGTTCATGTCCTTGCTCATGTTTCTCTTCAACCATAATTCCCCATCAATGATGGGTGGAAGGAAGTTTTTCACCAACCTTTGATTCATTACAATGGCTGACCCGATGTTTCATTACCATTACCTCCACCACCTCCATTAAACCAGCATGCCCAACAAGTTGACCATGTCATCTCCCCTGTCCAATATTCACATGCTAGTAAGAGATTAAATACTGCCATCCTTGAGCTTTTGACAAATAAAGGCAAGAAAGTGGCCTCTCCCTCTAAGTCTTCTAAATAGTCTTCAGAATCAGTCACCTCTCATGCCCAACATAATGATGCAATGTCTCATGTTTTTAGTGAAATTCAACCCCAAGGATCAAATCATCCCCTTGTTGAAAAATCTAAATCAACAGAGAAGATAGAAAAGGCAACAAGTAGTGAGAAGAGGCGAACTGCCTCACACAACAAATATAGAATTTAAATTTTATGTTTGATGGATGGACCATTTAATTTATGTTTTGACTTTTATTTGGA
>JASDQU010028818.1:35480-47420 GCA_032191745.1 Picea mariana
GCCCTGAAGCAATTTTGGAAGCATATAGAAGTGATGGGTGTATTTGAAGAAGTCTCCAAAGTGGTCCCATTATGGCATAGCTTTAAGCATGGTCCTCACGGGAAGACACTTTGAACAAGTCTACAAGAATCCTAGAGATGTGGTCATGAATCCTGGAGTTGTTTGAGGAAAAACAGGATGATGGAATCTACTAATGCATTCAAAACACTCATAGATGGATAATCCTTGTCATGAGGTTTCCAATGGTAGGTGGTTTTCCACGTGGTTCCTCACAATTGAAGAGATATTATCTCTTGAATATGGAAGCCCCAAAGTATAGTTGGGAAGCCCTAAACAATTGTAACAAGAAGTGACAAGCCGACCGCAAATTAATTAAAAGAGGAGAAATTGTTTCAAAAAATAAGTTACAAGTCGTCCCCATTGCAATGAATATTAAAATAAATATTAGGGATATTTTTGGTAAAGTTAGCCCCAATGGAATAATCATTAAAAATTAAATTGAATTTTATTTGGGTCAAGTCGACCCTAAAAATAGGGTGCCGGATCTAGTATAAATAAGGAACCTAGGAGTTCATTTGTTACATCAACACAAGTGATTGTTATCTGAGGTAACCAAGGATATATAAGTAGAATTTAAGAGGGAATATGAAGTAAATAAGGGAGAAATTCCAAGGGAGGATGAAGTCTTTTGATGATGTGTTCTAAGGTATGTTATTTAAAGGTCATCTTATCATTTTGGCTATAACATTTTTTCTAGAAGGAGTCAGATAGAAACAAATGGAGGTTGTTGAGAAGACATATCAAGGTACATTTAACAAAACTTTCAATTTATGGGTCGTTGTAGTTGTGGAGAAGCACTCTATGGAATATAGGGTTTTTGACTAGTCCTGAAACTAGTCTCAAACATGTGTTCTAAGAAAAACAGTTATAAATGCTTCATAGAGCATCCAAATTCTATGAGCCAAATTTAATTGGAAATAGTATAGTCCATAGTATGTTTTGTGTGAGTTTCATAACTGGATATCAAATATTCAGTGTGTGGCATACTCTACAAGTTCGCTCTCTATAATAGGCCAGAATTGAGCAAGGCCTGCCATTTTTCGCTATAAATCCTTTTCAGGGATGATATAGGCAGTGAAAATTAGAAGAATTTTAGAAAATATATTGAAGAATATTGGGTACATGTTTCATACATTTTTTAATTATAGGTATGGATTTATGCTTGTTGCAATTTAGGGTTTGTGACTAATCCAAAAACTAGTCCTGTGAGACTGAGGTAAATTTTGATGAAGATGTTATTCTCTTGTTGTTGAAGTTGAGGAAGGTATGCAGGTATTTGATCAAATACACTAGGTTTCTACATTACTAAAGGTATTCTTTCTATGTGTTCTATTTTGATGGTTATGGTATATTCTTAAGGCATATATTGGATGGTTTGGCACATGCTTATGGCATGCTTTTGGCATATGTTTTGAGGAGCATGTTGGATATTGGGAACATAGTTTGAGATGTACTTTGGTATATGCTTACATTTTTGAGTCACATATTGGTACATGGTTGATGGATGTTATGGTACATATCTTAGTGCATGGTTGATGGATGTTATGGTACATATCTTTGTGCATGGTTGATGGATGTTATGACACATGTTTGAGGCATATCTTGGCAGATGGTTTATGGATATGAAACATGCTTGTTACATGGATGATATGGCACACATGTATTAGAATACGATTTGATGCACATATTTGTGATGTACTTGGTGTATGATTTATGAGAGTGGTTTTAGTCTTATTGATGATGTTATTTATGATGAGGTATCAATATCAGTGGCAGGGATAGTGACAGGTTGGATTATGATAGTGACAAGTTGATTATCAAAGACAATGATTATGTGTGACAAGTTGATTATGAGTGACAGGTTGATTATCAATGACAATTTGATTATCAGTGATAGTGTCAGTGATAGGTTGAGTCTACACTTATATTTTAGTGTGAAAGGAAGGGGAAAGGAAAGGGGGTCATAGTATCATTCCGGTTGGAGCCAGAGAATACAAGGAGTTGGAGCTTCCTTCATGTTTGAACCTGTAAATCAGGGGGTCGTAGCCTCCTTCTAGTTGGAGCTGGAGAATACAAGGAGTTGGAGCTTCCTTCAGGTTGGATCCTATAAATTAGGGGTTTGGAGCCTCCTTCTAGTTGGAGCTGGAGAATTTAGGGAGTTGTAGCTTTCTTCAGGTTGGAGCATGTAAATAGGGGGTTGGAGCATCCTTCCGGTTGGTGCTAGATAATTTGGAAGTTGGTGCTTCTTATGAATGTAATCTTTTATATATAAGAAAACATTCCATGGTTTTCTCCCATTTAGGTTTCCATGTAAAATACTATTGTACTGTGTATCTGTGTATGATGTGATGCATTGTTTATGGTTATATGTTTATGATATGTTAAATGTAATCATAAGTGAATGGAATCATTGATAATTTAATGTTGTGATTGAAATTAGTAAAAAGTGCTCAATATTGATTCATCCCCCCCTTAGTATTGGTGAATATTTCAACAAGAGAACATCAGGAAGGATATGCTTTCAATCACTTCAACTGGTGTCACTTTCACATTAGCATTGGAGAAAAATTGCTAAAGAATTGGTGCCCAATAACAAGGAAAAGGATAAAAGGATCGGGGAGCTAGAGGAAGAAGTAAAGCAAAACAAAAGGGACAAGGAAAGTATTAGAGGTTCCAAGTTGTGTGATGAGAATGTTAGACCAAATATTCATGAAATGATGGTAGATATGTATGTGAATATACAAGTTTTCCAATAGTTAGCAACCGATATTATGACACAACATAACAAAGCACAATCCAAGAACACGGAGTTCACTGCCATTAGGGAACATATCAATGATATGTAAAATTGAATTGTTGAGGATATGAATGTCCAATATGAGATTCCCTGCATGTCTAAATGGAAAAGAAAGATTAATTATTTTGTTGTCAACAATTTTCAACAGGTTAGAGAGAAGGTGGAAAAGGACTTAGAGAATTCATTGCTACTCTGTGAACAACTTAACAAGGTGACACACATCTTAGCACATGAAGGACATATTCCCTAAATAAAATAACTTGTAAATATGAAGACTGATGAGATGATATTCTTATAAGTCAATATAAATATGAATTAAAGGAAAGAAGATGCCAGGGATGTGACCAGTGTGACAATGGAATTGATGGATGATCATCTTGTGAAGCTATCCAGAACACATAATATGATCCAAGATTTCATGGTCAATTTGACAATATACTTGAATACCCTCTCGGAGAATTCAGTAGCTCATGAGGCTTCCCTAGAGTCACTATTGTTCCATAGAATCATCTCCATTTCTAGGTAGCATGAATTATGGGCAACTTACCTGAAAATCAAGGACAAATCAAGAGGTCATAACCAGAAACTCAAAATTGCTTTCAACTACCTTTTTATTTTTATTTTTGTCACCTACACACAATTTTGTACTTATTGTAACACATGTAATTGTTGGGGGGGATCTTGAACCATTGTAATTGCTGAACTATTTTTTGGAATAATATTGAGAAGCCCTTAGAGCCAATTTTGCTGGAGAGAAATGTTGTTTGTTGATAGTGATATTTCTTTGGACCACTTCAAGTAATTTGTTGAGTTGTCTATAAATGTTGTAAGGATATTGTTTCACTTAAAGACTTTTCTTACTTGAATAGAAATTTTCTAAAAGTKTTTTTTTTCTCTCTTATTAATTGTTATAAGATTTTATAAGTAAGGGCAGGCAGAGGTATATAAAGAAAGGATACAGGTGGGTTGCTTGGCCTTAAATAATAATAGGGCCGAAGTAAAGAGCAAATGATAAGAAAATATAAGAAGTTTATGTATGTGATTGTGTAGCTTAGACTAATTTATGTGTCTTTATATGAATGTGTTATTAACCCTATTTCTCTTTAACAACTATCCGGAAGGAGMTATCACAGGGATTGATGAYATTCCCACTTTCTTATTAGTTACTTTAATTAGTCTTATCTAGGATATGGTATATTAAGTTTAATTTATTCAATTAGTCTAGTTTTCATTTGCATTTTTTCCCTTTGCATTCAAACCATTCATTCACCTGCAAACCCAGTAATGGAATTCGAGCTAGAATCTAGATGTGTCTCCTAATCCAAACAATGTGTATTCTAATTGGGGCCTCGTACCAGGGAGTAACCCTATCTTTTGAAGGGATTTTTTTCTGCGTCAACAGGCCATCACTGAACTACGGACCCCCCCCCCCTCAAAATCCATGTCAATTACAGAGCCTACAAAATAAATCCAATTTCTTGTGGTGGTTTTTCCCAGACTATGCCATCATTTCTCATAGTTTATTATGGTTATTACAATTGGATATACCCTTTGTATGGGATAATTAGGACTAAAAACCCTTTAATTCATTAAAATGGACCCTAGCCTTAACACCCTTTATTATTCCCCCTAAATCTGATAAGGATTTCATCCTTTTGATTATGCTTCACCTTTTGTTGGAATTTGAGTGTTAGTTTAGGATGGGCTTGATGGATTTGAACATGTCATTTAATATGTGGGTAA
Organism: Picea mariana; assembly: GCA_032191745.1. Classification (NCBI taxonomy): domain Eukaryota; kingdom Viridiplantae; phylum Streptophyta; class Pinopsida; order Pinales; family Pinaceae; genus Picea; species Picea mariana. Next base: position 40,081 of record JASDQU010028818.1, read on the forward strand.
GAACCTATTGGGACCCTCCCCTCCCTTCATATTCCCATGAGGAGAAAATGACCTTAGAAGTTGTTTTCTTTGTCCATAAGTTGCATCATTACATTTCGATGTTGGTTACAAATTCAAACCATGTGTCCTTTATATTGAGGCAATGGGTGATAAATGGGAAGTGTTCCCATTGGTTCATTATCCTTCAAGAGTTAGACTTAGAATATTTTACATCGAAGAGTAAGAAATCCTTATCCATTTGAGTTTATTTTTTATCTACCAAATGTTGCATCTAACCCTCCCTTGAATGATGATTTTCTAGAGAATAAGTTTTTCTCCAAATACATAGATGACCCTTTGTATGGTGACAATTTTATCTATTTTTGAACCTATAAAATTGGTCATCATTTATCCTATGAAAATCGACATTGTATTCTCCATCAAACTCTCCTTTATATCCTTATTGGAGATTATCTATATTATCTAGGAGTGAATACCTTATTACATCATTGTCTCATACACAATGAGGAAAACAAGGTCTTAAATTTTTTCCATAGTGGTGCTTGTGGTGGTCATCTTTTGGGGATGACCACCACCCAAAAGATAATGTGAGTAGGATATTTTTGTCCTACTCTATTCACAAAATGAATTCATACAATTAAGAAATATACTAACTTTCATCTTTATTCCCCTAAGGCATGGACCCCTCTAGCCCCATTTCACCCCATTATCATCGCTAATCCATTTTTCCCATTGATTTCATGGACTACAACCCTCCTTCTTACAACAATTATAAATATATTATTGTGAATGTAAATTACTTTATGAAATGGTCTGAATTCATGCCAACATTCAATAACACTATGGCTACTACATATCATTTCCTTTTCAATCATGTTATAACTCTATTTGATTTCCAAAAACAATTGGTTTTTTACCATGGCCTACACTTTGAATATGAAACCTAGTTACAATTAGGCTTTCATCACCAATACTCATCCTCATGTTGTCTTCAAGGGAATGGACAAGTTGAGGCTCTCAATAAAATACTTAAAATCATTCTCCAATGGATGGTGGATAAGCACAAATACAAATGGCACCAAATTATCTTCCTAGACTTACAAGCCCATAAGACATGCACTAAAACTACCATTGGGTTCACACCCTTCCATCTCATCCATGGAAAGGAGGAAATATAATTGATCACCTGCATAATTAGCTCTCTCCATTTAGTTTTGAAACTCCTCCCTGATGGCACTATCTTAGATCATATGCTAGTAACTTTGGAGCTCACCAATGAATATTGTCATATTTCATTACGAACTAGTCAAAAAGTGTTCTAAATCCTAATATGACTGCAAGGTCCACCCTCATGTCTTTCACGAAGTAAATCTAACCTTGGTGTATGATGAAGACCATGTGTTGGGTGTAAGCATATTTTGAGAAGGAAGGCTACTTCGGGTGTAGACATATTTTTGGAAAAAAGGTTATTTTGGGAAAGACCTAATTTTGGAAAGAAAACCTAATTTTGGAGCGCGCGCAATAGATGGAAATAAAGTAGAATACAAAAAAAAAGGAAAAGTAGCATGCAAGAGGAAAAGAAATGTGGAGCGTAGGCAGACAATCCTAACCATGATATGGTTAGGGTTTTTGATAAATATTGTAACGGATATAAGCCTGAAAAATAGTATAAATAAGAGCCTAGGAAGTCTAGGTTGGGGTTTCATTTCTTGTAAGTTTGTTGTTGAAGGCGTTCAGTTATTATTGTAATAAGGTTGTAGAAGATTCAAGTAAGCTAGATTTTGAGGGTTAGGTCATAGGCTGAGGGGCCTGGTGTGATCTAGTCCACCTCACATAGGTTCCTTAAACTTATCATGATTGTATGATTGAAGATGTAATGCGTGCAATGCCATATTTTGCAGCAAACCAAATAAAGAGAAGAGAAGCCAAATATTTATGGACGTAGCCCAGGAGGGGGTGAACCATGGTAAAACTTATGTTCTATGTGATGTTTCTGGAATGCTTACTTTTTGTCAATTATTAGTTTATGAAAGAATGGTTAAGCTATATGTAGTAGAATGCATGCATGGGACTAGAGATGAATGAATCCTAGAAACACTTGAATGAATAACAATATTAATTAATGAAGAATATATAATACACTCTCATATCCCCTCTCATTCCTAGACTACAAGAATTTGAGCATTGTAGTCACCGAGAGAGCTATCTCGGGTGAGAATGTGATGTGTTCTCTGCGCGCAGTGTTTCCTTTTGGTCTACCAGGAGGGTTGATAGTTTTAGAGGGTTTTGTTGGAAACCTGTTGAGATTCAAACCTAGGTTATTCCAAGAAGCGAGAGACTTAACCAACACCATGATATATTGGGTCAATAAATTTTTGAACCACTATGAATGGGCCCCTACATTGTCAAACTATGTTTAGGTAAGGGGGCATATCTTCTTGCAAGTCTTGAAGGGGAGATTCTCCCTAACCCTCTAGTGGCATATTTCTGTATCCATTCTAGTGGAATTTTCATTGACCCTACCACCAATAACTAGGCCAAATTGTTATGGGATAAAATCTCACAGGTATATCACTGGTTGGACAACAAAATCTCCATAGTATCAACATAGTAATCCTAGATAGAAGAGGGTTTAGACTTCTCATGTTTCCCTAGATATAGAGCACACAATTCATTTTACTCTAAATAAGAGTATATCAACATATATTTTAATATGAAGGATGTTATTGTATGTTCTAGATGATGTAGATCTGAAGTCCAAACTCCAACTCCTATCACCTGCTTACTGCACACAAGCAAAAAACACTACCAACATTCTTCTTTCTCTTGGAATATTGAGAGGGGGGTCAATCAATATTACACGATAATTTTTACCACCACTTACCTTTTAATAATAATTTTTTATTTACCATTAGTCAATAATGAACCGTTAAATCATACAATAAACAATACACAAAGATTTACCATGGAAACCCAATTGGGATAAAACCCAAAAAAATTATTTACAAAATTTGCAAGCACCAACTTACAGCAAACACGAATATGCAATAATATTTGCAGGCTCCAACATGTAAGGGACACCAATCCCCTTTCTAAGCACCAACTCAGCCAATGGGAACCAACCCATAGAATTATTGTTCACAGACACCAACCTATAAGAGACACCAATCCCCTTCCTTGCTTCACACTGCCATCTTGAAAAGGTTTTTAATTAGTAGTTTAATTTAGAATACCTCTCCAGCATGCTTCATCCTCTATGCCATAAAACCTTATATCATGTTCATCGCTTCCACACTATTGTACAAACCTCATAATATTTGTTATTCTCATATTTCTCTCTCCACATCCTTCTACCCAAACAAAAAAAATTCATGAACTTTATTTATACCACTCATATACTTAACGATTTTTCCAAAAAAATAAATCCATGGGGTCGGCTCCAAATACCTCGAAATCAGTCTCCAAATATTATCCACAAAGTTGGTTTCTAATTTTATTCCATTATACGTGATAAATTCTCTAGACATAGTATGAATTGTGATGCCCATTAGTCATATGATCGTCTTTCATTTGATCTTGTCCATAAATTTCTCACATCCCAAAAAAACATATGATACATCCTTGATGCACAAAAATTGTTCGATCATTTCCTCCATTGGTCTATGATCGCTTTTATCAACACCCCTGGGATGCTGAAACACTAAACACCACCTCGATGCACAACAATCATTCGACCATCCCTTGATTAGATTGTGATCATTAGATCTATCATACCCTTTGTACCTCATCACTAAATCATTGTTAGATATGTATTGGACTTGATCTCATCCGTCAATTTATCCTCTTTTATATTGGGACCACAAGGAGCTTGAATCACTACCTTGAAGTATAGAAACTGTCAAATATATCCCTCATAATTTTTCATCGTCGATCTATTCGATGGATTGGACTCCAACTGATCCAACATTCCTTGGAGTTCTTAATCAACGGTATAATTCCATGTCATCACTCTAAGTTACCTGACAATTAACACTTCTCTCTCCATTTCTTTGTTAACTTATCGGGTGGGACCCACATAAATCTATGGTTTTCATCGCATCTTGTTTCCACGCTAACCGATGGTAAAAATATTCTCACTATAACTTCGATAGATCAATGGTTCTTGTTAATTCATAGTTTTTGTGCAACCTTTCACTCAAACACTCTAATGGCTTGCACTCTAATATTGATATGTTGCATGATGTGTTGAATTGGCTTCCTGACATGGAAGATGATGTGGCCTCATCCATTCTATTGTCGTGGCTCTGACATGGAAGTTGACATCATGCTCACATCATCATCATTTCTGACTCTTCATCGTACAATTTTTGACTTGGCACTCTGACATGTGGCCATCGATGGACAGAGCCTGTTCCAACACTCTAATGAAACATCATCGAAGAATATTCCTTTTTCGATACTGTCATTTCAGAGCGTAGATTAATCTATCAACATTTCTCCTCTGATAGATATGGTTTTGATAGATAAACAATTCATATTGATTCACTATTGCTCTAATAGATCAATGATTCATATTAATTCATATTTTCCTTCATCGTCACACTTCTTGTCACCTTTGTACATAGAAAAATATGATTATGACACGTGGTCTAGTCACTGGGTTACACTTTTCTAATTTCGTGGAATTGTCCTGGTATTTATGTGGCACTGTGTGAATTCTAACGCATGGAATATGATGTGAAATTTATTACCTGCAACTTCTTTGTCTCATGTTTCCTTCATGTGGCCCCTTCTATGGGTTTTGGGTGTCGTGACACTAACGTGGACATCAAGTGGCATCTTAGTTTGATGAAAATCATTCAGAGTCCTTTCCATGCAATCATCGATTCATATATATTCGATATATCTCTGATAGATCATTGGTCCCTATTTATTTAGATATCATTCCATAAGAGTGTCTTAGGATGGGTTGATCTAAGTCTGAAAACTCAAACTCCAAGAGTCTTTCACCATCGTATCGGATTCCAAATTCATGACTGCTTTTGGTCGTTGATCTGATTAGATCTGGATCTAATATTTCATCTCGACTATCCATTATTAACATACAAACGAAAATTCATTCACTAAAAGTTAGCTCCTTTTGCATGGTTCCATGTTTCTTCCATTTACATTCAAGATAAGATATTTCACTTGTTCATTATGAACCCGTCAAAGTCAATTTCCCTTATGCATGTGGGATATCTTCTTTTTCCTTTTCTTCGTTATATTCACATCTAGATCATTGATCTTGTTGAATGATAAATGATCAATGGATCATGATTTATATTCTCATAGAACCTTCACCAGAATCTAATCAATTCTAGCCAGCGCTTCCTTTTATCCTATGCAGCCTATCAAAATTTAATCAATGCACAAAGATATATAGATGAAAAATGACCTTATCAACTGGCTTTATCTTTCTTTATTTGCAACACGAAGCTACCATTGTCTTCCTCAGAGTCATGTATGGAACCTCTTGACTTGCTCTGTCTGGCTTGGTTTGTAGTAAGCTCGATCCTTGGACCTGGCATCACACTCTTCCTACCTACAATATCGCTATTAATGGCATCCTTTGACATCAATTCCAAGATAATTTCCAACAAACTCCCCCTTTTTCATTGATGGCAACACCTATTTATTTTGGTATTCCTATACTTCTTATAGGCTGCTCTTTCTACAAACCTCATCCTTTGTTTGTAATATCCCCCTTTGACATCAATGACAAACAGATTTTTCTCCATTTTACTGTATTTTTCATTTTATGTTCTGTAACCAGGTATTTCCTTGTTTTCTATAGCTCCCCCTAACGTGGTACTTGTCATTTTTCTCTACATCATGCAACCATATGCACTCTCCCCCTGATATTTTTGTTCTACTAAGCTCCCAATATATTTCTATTGAATCTTTCATTGAGAAATGGGAATGACTCCAATGTTTTGTTTGAGATACTTAAATGTATCTCTAGGTAGAGGTTTTCTAAATATGTCTGCTATGTGTTCCTTGGTATAAACATATTCTAACTTGACAACCTTGTTATTCACTTTTTCCCTCAGAAAATGATATTTGATTGGGATATTTTATGTCTTTGACTGCGTTACTATATTCTTTGAAATACTTATAGTGATGGTGTTGTGACATAATATAGAAATTGGTTTCTTGTATTCGACCTGGATGTATTGCAATGTTTGATTCATCCCAACAAGTTGTGTGCAACAAGATGTAGCTCCAATGTACTATGCTTCTTCTATGGACAATGAGATTGAAGATTGTTTCTTGTTGAACTAGGACACTAAGAAATTTATGAAGAATAATTCTCCTCCACTTGTGCTCTTCTTGTCATCAACACTTCCCGCCCAATCTGCATCAATATATGTTGTCAGAGTAAAGTCTTCTCCTTTTTTATACAATAGTCCAAAGTAAAAAATACCCTTTAAACATCTAAATATTCACTTGAAATCATGTACATGTGTTTCCKTGTGTGCTTCTTGAAATCTTCCAACTAGAACTACTTCCTACATTATGTCTGGCCTTGAAGCTATCACATAAAGGAGGTTKCSTATCATTGACMTGTACAAATATTGATCAGTTTCCTTATATTTGTCCTCCTTTCTGAGTTTACATCCAGTTACCATGGGTGTGTTGATAGGTTTACAATATTCCATCTCAAACTTCTTCAACATCTCTTTGTTTTATTTKGTCTGAGAGATGAATAATCCTTCAYTAGTTTGAGTAATCRCCAGTCCCAAAAAGAATGAAAATTATCCAACCATGGACATCTCAAATACCTTTTTCATTYCTTCTGCAAACCTTTGKCTCATTTCATCACCATTACTCCCAAAGATAATATCATCTACATACACTACTATGATCAACATTTCTACATGATTTATTTTGGTGTAGATATTGTCGTCTGTTGTTCCCCTTTCGAAACCTTTTTGCTGCAAGTACTTGTCAAGTTCAGAATACCATGATCTGGGAGCTTGCTTTAAGCCATAGAATGATTTCTTTATTTGAAAACATAGTATTCATTTTATGACAATAGAAACCCTTCAGGTTGTTCTATGTACACTTCTACGTTTATATCTCCATTCAATAATGTTGACTTGACATCCATTCTATATAGTTTGAAATTCTTAAAGATAAAAAAGATAAAAAAAAATGTAAGGCCTATGCATACAGGGCCTCATAAAACATAAATATATTTACAGAATTTCTATCTTATTTACTTCTATCTTAATCACTTCTTTATTTACCAACATAATAGATTATGTTCCAGCAGAATGAGAAATGAACAACAAAAT
>JASDQU010028819.1:0-17169 GCA_032191745.1 Picea mariana
AATGAGTCAATCCCTTGTTTTTGAAGGAATTTATATAGCCTACTTGCAGAGAATTTATAAAGCCTAAATTATTGGAAGCAAGAGAGAGAGAGAGAGAGAGAGAGAGAGAGAGAGAGAGAATTTCTCCAGAGAAACATCTACTAAGAACATAAACTAAGAAACCAGAGCTTGTGTGGTCGAGAGGAAGGCATTTTCCCACATTGAGAAGATAATACAATCCGAATCTGCCTCCACTGTATGCATATGTTCATAGTCTATGTTCCCACTTTATACCTCTACTCTTGGAACTCGAATAGATTCACAATCTATATTTCCCACCCTCAAAACATAGGCCAAACAAAAAGGAGGCAAGAACCTAATATACCACCAGTGATACATTGTCCCATATATCGACGAAGAGCACACAAGAGGGAATTTAATTACCTCGAGCCTATATTGATATGCCAAATGTGGGACCTATAGAGGCTACATTCCATCCATCCCTACATATCCTCCATTTGTCGATGCAAATTTTTTATGAATTGGGTTGAGCTCCATTAATTAATTATTGTATATGGGTAGTGATTGGAACCCCATTTTTAATAATGGAACCAAGACTCAATGACGATKCTATTGATATTATGGTAGTTGCGGGAGGTATTAACCTCCATGTGTAAGCTCTGGCTAGAATAGAATATTCTGGAAGCAAGAGAAACCATAAACAGATGTCTAGAAACCCTAGAAGATAAGTTGGATCAGTAAAAKAATTAATATTAAAGTATTATATTCTAAAAGGACAAGTYGATCYAGGAAAGTGACAAGAACCWCTATAAATAAGAGATGATCTAGCTCATTTGTACACACACACTTCACACACTCTCTCGTTCAATTTTGGCGCAAGTTTGGAGTTACAGTTGCAAGGATGGAAGGTGGATCTTCTGGGATGTTTCTTGGTATCTCTCTATAGAACCATATAGCCTAAGATGTGTGCCCTACCCTCTAGTATCTATTGGTGGTATTCTTGGTGATGGTTCTTGGTGGAATTCTTGGTAAGTGCAACTACAACTATTGTAGATGAGTATTGTTCTTGTTTTGTGGCTTTGAGACTTTCTGTTTGGTGAGCTATCTTTGGAGAAAGATGAGCTCTCTTGGTTATTTGTTGGTTATAGTGCTTCTTCCAGAATCATTCTATCTAGAAAAGGTTATGGTGCTCAAGGGTGGCTGCATTCCTATGGTTGGGTGACAATAGTGATATTGCCTATGGTAAAATGAGCACATCTCTTTAATTCTAACAGATTCCACATTGGACCAATAGTTTGTTTCATTGTTGAGTTCCCTTTTGATGTGGTAAAAAGAAATTTTGTTGAAATATTTTGTGGTTCTACTAATGCCACAAATGAGAGAACACAATTTTCTCCTCCCCTGAATTGATTTGATCCTTCAATACTATAATTAAAAGCATTGAATCTCCAAGCATTGTCAAGGTTTTGATTCCTTCATCCTTGGAAATGATGATGTTGCACCACAATGAATAGGATTCTATGAGATCGTTAGAGAAATTTCCAAGCCCTAAAGCATAATGAGCTACATGGTTTCTTCTGAGATCATTAATACTCCCCCCCACACCTTCCACCCTTGCTTCTTTGCATGATATTAATGCTAGTCAACAAAGATCTATTATTTAGCATTTAAATGATTAGTTGGAATAAAAGGACGAGTCCATCCATAATTTGTGTTGCATCAATATGAATCTTGTTGAAGAAATAAAATAAAAGGTACAAGTGATAATTTAAGGGAGGGGGTTTGAAACATCCCTTGTTATTTTGACAAAGATTCTAGTCGTATTGCTTGTATTTCGAAGAAGTATAAAGAAGAAGTTACATGAATATGTGTGTTAATGAGATGGAATTAGAAACTTTAAACATTTCCTATCAAAAAATCATGAATGAAGTAGGAAATAAGGAAGAGGCACTTGACACCTTGCAAAATGGATATTTACTATTTTTTTCATATTACTTCCTCTCATGCACTATTAGCTACTCATGAATAATCTTCCCTTGAGTTTGAGAAGCACACTAAAGGTTTCATTTCTAGATTACTTGATCATATGAGATACATAAGGGGTGGGCTTGGTAAGAATGATTAAGGAATTATTAGTCCTATTGGGTATGAGCTAAGCCTAGATGTGAGGGAAATGCTTGAAAATTTCAAAGCTTCATTACCAAATGTAAGTCATATTTCTACCACTAACTTGCAAGGAATGACCCTTGCACCATTAGTTGATTTGTCCATTTATTATATCACACAGCTTGAGTGTGACACTTTAGATGATTATTCTACCATTGATTCATAGTAACCAAACCATAAACCTTTTTTTAGAAAGAAYTGCTTGCTACACCTTTTRTTCAACCAACATCATATTATTCACCATCTACATCTCAGTTGTATCAACACTCTAATCATTGTGATCARATGAATTCATCCATGTATAGGAATTCCTATTGGTATATTAGCAACTCTTGATACAAGTCTTTATAGAAGATGCATAAAAGGAAAAACMTTGGATTGGTACTGACTATGAGGCCTTACAATGGTTGGATCAATGATTGTTCATTACAACATCTGAGCACTTGTTTGATGACTTCATATCTTCTTGTTTTATCCGTAGAAAAACATCACACAACTCATTTCTTATTTTGATTGAATTGTAACAATATAATGTTGATTAATTGGGTTGGTTGGCATTGATGTCAACCCTTGAAGAAAGTTTGGTAGCGAATTACGGTATCACAAAGGTTTGGGTAATGGAACCAAGTTTGTTTGATGGATAATGGTATGAGTTTTGATATATTTGCAGGTAAGACTATTCTAGATGGATAATACATGCCATGCCATTTTCGGTAGTATGTGGAACGTCACATAACTCCTCACGGTTAGAGAGTTATAGACATGTGAAGTTGGAGAACCGTCATGAGTCATCTAGAAGCCCCAAAAGGTCAAAGTAGTCAAAGTGTTTGCAAAAGAAATTATTTAAATAATAAAGTTAATGAATGACTCCCTAAAATAAGGAAAGTGTGATGCTACATGAAAGTATAAATAAGAGGCAAGGCTCTCTCATTTAATCACACTTGAACCTATTGAATATCATTGAATATCTATTTTGTGAAAGGTTATTTGGGCAGGTATTATTGATAGAGAAAAGTGCGGCAGGAAAAGTGCGGCAGAAAAAGCGCGGCAAGAAAAATGTGGCAGAAAAAGTGCGATAAGAAAACTGCGGCATAAAAATCATGGCAGAAAAAGTTCAACAGAAAAATCGCGGTAGAAAAAGTGCGGCAGAAAAATCGCGGTAGAAAAATCGTGGCAGAAAAAGTGTGGTTGGATAGGGCAAGGATAGGTGTTTGTATCCACCTTTCGGTTGTAGCCGAAGAACTTAGGGGGTTGTAGCCTTCTTCTGGCTGTAGCAAGAGAATTGGGGAGTTGGAGCTTCCCTCAGGTTGTAGCTTGAGAAACTAGGGGGTTGGAGCCTCCTTCTAGTTGCAGCTAGAAAACAAAGGAATTTGGTGCTTCCAATGAATGTAATTCTTCAAGACATATAAGAAAAATAATTCCATGGTTTTCTTCCGCTTTGGGTTTCCATGTAAAAACACTGGTGTATTGTGTATGTGTATGATTGCTCATTTGTTCATTGTTTATTTACTCTTCAATTATTGGATGATAATGCTACACTGATATAACACTTGCATTATATGGTTGAAAAGGTTTAAATTGCTCTATTATTGATTCACCCCCCTCTCAGTAATCCAACAATTGGCATCAGAGCAAGTTCCTTCAAAAATCAGTTTAACCATTGAAAGGTAGATCATAGAGAGAAACAACATGTATAAAAATGGAATACCACAATTTGATGGATAAAAGTATGCATTTTGGAGAAGAAGGATGAAAACATATATATAGGCACAGGTATTTGAAATTTGGAAATTAGTTGTAGATGGATACAAAGAACCAACAGTTCCGTCGACAAATGAAAGAGCAATGAAACTCGGGAAAAATAATTTTGAAGCCACAAATGCACTTCTGAATGGTCTTTGTGAATCAATATACACCAAAGTTATACATTGTAAATCTGCTAAAGAGATTTGGGACAAGCTCCAAAATATTTGTGAAGGAGATTCAAAAGTCAAAGCAACAAATCTTCAAAGTTACAGAGGTCAGTTCAAAAAACTAAAGATGAAGGAAGATGAGGATAATGCATCTTACTTCTTACGAGTCGATGAAACAGTAAATGCAATCATAGGATTGGGAGAAGAAATTAAAGAATCTGTAATTGTTCAAAAGGTACTAAGATCTCTTCCTATGAGATTTGATACTAAGATATTGTAACAACCCCAGCGTTAAGGCCACAGGCGAAGCCATTTATTTTTTTTTTTAAGAATTAAGGGGCAAGAAGGCAATGACAACAATAGTTTGACCACACCATAGACGACGAAAAGAAGCACGCAACCCAGGCAACAGGAAACTACGGCACCACGCACAGACATAAGGGTAATTGGGCAAAACAGGCACATAATAACCAAGAGTAACGTCTAATCTCCCGACGCAACAAGACACGCCTGCAAGCTAAGGGGAAACTTCCCCTTCCTGACATAACGACGTTGATGAACAAGACTAGAACCTCAAGGTGTGCATACCAATGCATGCGCCCAAGTCAACATACGATGCTCAACCACTCTCACGTGGTAGGCATCGACTCCGGCCAAGATATCATTCGCCGCTAACCCATAGGGCGCGCCATAATCCCCTCATCAGGGACCATGTCGTCCCTAGATGAGAGGTGCGTCAACCACCCTGGCGCAAAAACAAAAAGGGACCAAGACTCAAGAACTTTGACCCGCTAGGAACTGAATACTTACTGGGAGACTATTCTCATGCAAGTCCAACCTTTAAATTAGTCTCTAAATTACCATCTGATTAACATTAAATAAATTAAACAAAAATCCAATTGGACGTTCTACCTAACACCTCAGTCATTCAATTCAATCGAAAAAGCATCGACTACGAATCGATTAGATAAATTTGCATTATAATCTATCATTAAATACAATTTAATTAACATTAAATTCGCGTCATTTCGGTAGTCTTCTCTAAAATGACAAGTCTAAATTAAATAAATTAAGTCCATACATGCCCATCTAATTCTTTGAGTCTAATTTACCAGGTTAGACAACAACTATGTCAAATTAACTTTTAATACATAAATAATTCAGCAAGCCTAAATGACTACTAGTCAGTGACTTGGAAATCTGATTATCCTTAAGTACAATCCAATCCAATCTAAACCATAACTAGCTTTAAGGAATACATAAATGCTACGCCTTCAAATCAGCAATACATGTTTGAATAACAATTAATTTGCAATAATAAATACAAGGCATTTACGCAGAAATAGATAAATAAAATGCAAGCTACTTAACCTTAAAGAATGCATAGACTCGCGTCCTTCCAGGATGGAATACATGACTGTAGTGATAAAAAAATTTCCATCATAAATACTAGGCATTCAACGCCGGAATAAATGATTAAATTTACAAAAGAAAGAAAATATAATCAATAACTAAATAGTTGAAACTAAATAGTTGAGCCCGAGATTGGGATATGCATCAATACATAATTGGCTGAGCAAGAGATGGGGAAATCTGTGCAATCTTGGTCTCAATTTAAAGGCATAATCATGAGCATTTTAAACAGCAATATAGTCAACCTTCTAAGAGAAAAAATGTGGGTAATTAATGCAAATTCAATCCCACTTTCAAGGCAAGTCGTGGTCCATCAAGGCAATGACACAGTCATCAGTTTTATCAGCAAAAATTCGTGGGCGTGTAACAACAAAATCTGTCACGCATTTTAACATCAATTTCGTGGTAAACTACAACAAACATCAGTCACAATTAAATGTCAAAAGCCGTGGGCATTCAATAGGAAGACGCAGAGATCATTTCTCTGGAAAAATCGTGGTTAAAAACAACAACTCATTCACATTTAATTGGTAAAAATCGTGGGCAACCAATAGCAGTAAGTTGTTAATGCATATCTCAGTCTTCAACAAGGGTAAAAACTGTCCCAACATTAAAACAAAATGTAGTCCAGAGAGGGGCAAATTTGCCAGGCAACAAGGTAATCAAAAACAACATTTCTTAATTGTAAGACACAGTCTTCTTCAAGGGGAAAGTCACCCCAAAGGTAAAAACGAGATGCAAACCAGAGATGGATGAATAAACCGAGGTTTCCCTTTTCAATGATAGGATGCCAAAGCCAACGCATTCAAGAAAACCAAACCGTTTTTGTATTTCTTACCAGGGTACCAAGTGTAAAACGCAAACAGAGAATTTAATTCATTTTTCCATTTCCAGGATACCATTACAACACAGACTGAGAAATAACACACACGTTTTATCCAATTCCAGAGAACCAATTATAAAAAAAAAAAACGCAGACTTAGAAAATTTAATGGTTTTTCCATTTCCAGGATGCCAACATAAAACACGAATTGAAATTAAAATTGTTCCCCTTTTTTATTTTTATTTTTCATTTCTAGGATGCCAATATAAAAATGCAGACTGAAATTAAATCTTTTACATTATCAGGATACCAATCCAACGTAGACAACAGTAAGAGAATGTAAAGATACACTAGGATAAGTCATGGATATGATCATAGGGATAAACCAACATGGACGCAAGAAATCCATACACATAGGTACTTTTTCTAGAAGGCACAAGACAACAATCAGTCAAGGACAATCATGGAGGTAGATGGATGACAGGAATGTCCTTCACTCATCATCCATGCACAAAAAAGAAGGGCATTGAGATCCATAGGTCTATTAATGCTAAAGCAACGACCATAGATCAAGCTCCTGGACGACTTCTCAGGCGAGGACTGATGAGCTAGGGATGAAGGGAAAACAACCACCATCTTCACAAATCACTACACCACAGGGCGGTCAAGACAAGCCGGGAATCGAAGGCCATGGAAGTCAATCATTCATCAGGCTATAGGCTATGGAAAAATCAATCATCAACTAGAACACTAAGACACTCAGTTTTCTTAACCAATTAAACATGCAGATCCAAAGCATAAATCCTACTACAATCTACCATACAAAAATAAAGAAAGCATATCGTTGCCTGATCTCCCGCTCTGAGTTGATGTCCCACGTGCTTCATGCAACTCCCACTTTCTGACCGATGAGACTTCACTGGTACCTCCCAGCCAACGCTAGGGGTACTCTTCTTCCCCCTTAGCCCCCCGAGCCGCAAAGGGGCCACGCACACTAACCAGAGAATCAACAAGCTCCAAGCTCGCCTTGCAAGGTCGAGCTACCACTCCTCACCAAGCTGGGTATCCCAACTCCCACAAGCTAAGTCAGACAAGTACAGATTTTTACAGCTTAACGTTACGCAAAACATAAGACCTCCTTCATCATCCTCCTCCCTCCATTATATAGATTTTCCAAGTCAAAAACTTTCCCCAAAACCCCTTTTTATTTAATGTTTAAAAATTAATTCCTAGAAATCCTCCTCGTACAAGTGTCACCCATCCCCTTCATTCCTCCATAAATTAATTTCTTTAATTAATTAATTACCCTTATTTCCCTCACCCACCTAGAGTCACTCCTAGAATCGCTCCTAGGTGTCCCCAAATTCTCTTACAGGTTGTAATGACTTTCCCCATTATTAATTTGCTAGTCAGTTTAAAATTAGAAAGTTCTTAAATGGTAGATACCTTACTAAGTTTGACTTTCTTCTTTTTCCCTTGTGTTTCCTTTTTCTTTTTATGGTTCCCTCTTTTCCTAGTTTCCTAATATTTTAGATTTTCCATCTTTCCCCTTTTCATTTAGAACTCAATTTGGTAGGTGTAGGAATTAACTTTTTCCCTTTTCCCTTTTTAATTAATAAACTTTAAATTACCATAATATAATAAAACTATTATTTATTTTATTTTTATTTTTATAAATATATATATATAAAAAAAAAAAAATTTAAAGGATAGAGAAAATTTTGTAACTAGTATAATTTAGACCTAGACTTCAATTTCCGTGTTGGGCGATATTTTATTAGGGAATTTATTTTAAAAATTTCTTATCACGTTATTAGTCCTAAGGCCATATGGGTTCATTTATTTATCATTAACCATGCGATGTGCTCTTCAGGATGCATCGGGTGCTCCAAGGGTGCCACTCGCCTCATATGTTTCCCTTGCATGACGTGCCCTTCAGGACGCACCATGTGCTCCAAGGGTGCCACTCGCCTCTTTCCATTTTTCTTGCACGACGTGCCCTTCAAGATGCACCACGTGCTCCAAGGGTGCCACTCGCCTCTTGACTGACTTGGTAGACATAAAAAAACCCCTGGAGTCAATACTCCTCCAGGTGAACTTGTGGGAGACTAAGGGCCTCTAAGGAATAAGGCCCCTGCCTTATTGTGTGCCCCTTAGAATCATTGTGAGAGACTGTCATAGTCTTCCCTCACGGCATTGTGGGTCCTCTTGAAATAGGTAATCGTTAACCTACAGTTCGAGCCATGGTGGGAGTGCTAGTAGGTTGTGGCAGGGCTGTTGTCCACACCTCTCCCTCAACATCTATGGTATTCGTGCATGACCCCTTTACTCCACATGTGAGTCTATTCAGCAGGCTATCGTCAGCCTGCATCATCAACGAATCATGTCATCAATATATCCATAATCATATCATTTAATCAAATACACTAATATCACAATAAAACAATCAAACCCCAATGGTACACTCCCCGACTCGATCCAGAGTCCAAGGGGTTCCATCGATGCCTCTGCATCCTCAAGGTCCAAAATCCTGCACACTCAGTAAAACTGAGTCAATAGCACCCGTTTATGTTAATGCAGTAAAACAACATGTCATCAACCCATAACGCCTCATAATCAAAATCAATGTTTTAATAGCATAAAATCCAGATCACTTGGGAGAAAGTGTCCTCAAAGAATAAGTTCGCTCAGGGCGCAAGAGCGGGATGTTACATACACCCCCTCTTGGTCTAAACTTCGTCCCGAAGTTTCATAGTATAAATTCCGAAATAATATGTATCACAGTATCATAAGTCTATCTATCAAACAAAAATGGAAATTGTTGGCGCATATCATATGCGTCCTCCTAGGTCGTCAAGTGTGGACTATAATTGTCCCACTGGACCTTGACCTGATCTACTATTCGATGTCATAGCTATTGAACGTGACGATCCAGGATGTGGATTGGCTCAACCGTGATCGCCCCCTCATTCGACACCTGCAAAGAACTCATGTCAATAACATGTGTAGGATCACTAATATAATGTCTCAAAACAGATACGTGAAAAACATCGTGCATACGCCTCAAAGAATCAGGCAAGGCTAGTCGATAGGCCACGGGCCCCTTTCTCTCTACAATCTCGAAAGGTCCCCCGAAAATAGGAGAGATTTTAGCTCCCTCTCCAAACTTGATCGAACTCTTATGCGGTTTAACCCGCAAGAAGACTCAATCGCCAACCTCGTAACTACGGTCGACACGATGCACTTTGGCATAACTCTTCTTTCGATCCTATGCTTCTTTAATCCTTTGTATTATTGTTTGCATTTTCTCTTCCATTTCTTGGATCGCTTCTGGTCCCACTAGGACCCTATCCTCAAGCCGATCCCAACTCAAAGGCATCTGACATGGTCTCCCGTAAAGAAACTTGAAAGGCGCCATCTTAATGGTGCTTTGGTAACTGTTGTTATAAGCGAATTCCACCAGTGGTAGAAATTCTTCCCAACACCTTTGTTGTTCCATCACATACATGTGCAACATGTCCTCCAAGGTCTGGTTCATTCGTTCAGTCTGCCCATCAGTCTCCAGGTGATACGCGGTACTGAAGTTAAGTTGGGTTCCCAAGGCCTCTTGGAAACTCGTCCAAAATCATCCAATAAACATCGATCCTCGATCGTATATAATCCTCTTCGGTATGTCGTGCAGCCTCACAACCTCACTGATGAAAACTCTAGCTATGTCAGGTGTCTGATACGTCGTACACACAGGAATAAAGTGAGCACTCTTTGTGAGAGTGTCTACTACTACGAAAATCGAGTCGTGTCTCCTTGCCGTTAGTGGCAATCCAATAATAAAATCCATCGAAATAACCTCCCATTTTGATTCTGGAATAGCGTGTGGTTGTAGTAATCCTGCTGGGTGTCTATGTTCAACCTTTACCTGCTGACATTCTAGACATCTGGCCACATAGTTGACTATGTCTGCCTCCATTCCCTTCCAGAAGAATAAGGGTTTAAGGTCTGCCCTCATCTTCGTGACTCCCGGGTGAGCCATGTAAACTACTCTATGAGCCTTTCTTAGGATCAAGCTCCTCAACTCATCGTTCGGTGGTATGTAAATCCAATTTTTAAACCTCAATAAGCCATCGTCATCAAACAAAAATTCTTCAAATATTGGTACCATCATTGTGTTTTGTTCGATAAAACCCTCAACCTCTTTGTACCAATCATCATCATGTTGTAAAGTTAGAATCTTTTCATGTAGATTCGTCTGAAGAGGCAACACTGAAAAGATGCGTGGTCTCCGACTCAAAGCATATGACACTCGGTTCACTGTTCCTTTTATGTAAGTAATCTCGAAGTCATACTCGCTAAGAAATTCCGAGCAACACCGTTGTCGCGCGTTCAGGTCGCTTTGCGTAAAGATGTGTTGTAGTCCACAGTGGTCCGTCTTTAATTCAAATTTTCATCCAACAAGGTAGTGTCTCCAAACCTTCAAGGCATAAATGATGGCTAACAACTCCAAATCGTGCGTTGCATAGTTCTCCTCATGCCTTCTCAGTTTCCTCGAGATGTAAGCGATCACTCGACTGTCTTGCATCAAGACTCTGCCTAAGCCTTCCTTGGATGCATCAGTGCATACTAGGAAGTCCGCGTCCATGTCAGGGACCTTTAGTATTGGTGTTGTTGTCAACAACTCCTTGAGCCTCCGAAATGCTTCCGCGTATTTCTCGGTCCAAACAAACTTCTTATTTTTCTTCTGTAATTCCGTGATCAAATTTTCTATCTTCAAAAATCCCTCGACGAACCATCGATAGTATCCTGCTAGACCCATGAAGCTATGTACTTCTGTGACATTCGTCGGTGCAGGCCATTCAATAATATCCTCGACCTTGGTTGGATCCATGACGATTCCTTCGTTGGAGATGACATGCCCTAAGTAGTGAAACTTCAATTGATAAAATGAGCATTTGGAAAACTTCCCATATAATTTGTACTCTCGCAAACACTGTAGTACCAAGCGTAAGTGCTCATCATTCTCCTCTGTCGTCCGAGAGTAAATCAAAATATCATCAATGAATACTTGAATGAACTTGTCCAAGTACTCGCGGAACACCTCGTTCATCAAACTCATAAATACCCCTGGGGCGTTTGTCAGTCCAAACGGTAAAATANTTCTTGATCGTGGCCTTTTTCAATTGACAATAGTCAATGCAGAGCCTCCACGACCCATCCTTCTTCCATATGAAAATAAAAGGCGCACCCCACGGTGACACACATGGACATATCAGTCCCAGGTCCAACAATTCCTTCAGTTGCATTCTCAACTCTTGTAACTCTGGGGTCGACATCCAATAAGGTTTTCTAGATATCAATTCAGTTCCTGGATTTAGGTCTATAGTTAACTCCAATTCCCTCTGCGGAGGCATCCCAAGTAAATCCTCCAGAAAGACATTTGCAAACTCTCTCACCACAGGAAGGTGTTCTAGACCTTCTTCTACTCCCTTCTCGTTTAACGCAAGGATCGCATAAAGCTTACATCCCTTGTGCATGCTCTTATGAAGCTACAAGGAAGAGATGAACCTCAGGGAAACTCCTTGGTTCTGGCCTACAATCACACTTCTCTGTCCCTCGTCATCGACCAAGCTCAATCATTTTGTCTTATAGTTGAGTATCACCTCATGCAATTCCAACCAGTCCATACTAATCATGACGTCATAGGATCCTAATATCATGACGTACAGGTTGGCTCTGGTGACAAACTCTCCCAGGTTAAGGATACAACTCGTAAAATTTCCTCCAACCTTTTGTTTGGCTCCCGAAGCCATCTCTATGAAGATAAACTCATCCTGTTCGACTGCCTTTACCTTAATCTTTTTTAGTGTTGCACCAGAAATTAAACTCTCGATAGCACCGAGATCTATCAAAATACTAAGCGTCTAGTCAACGACGGTACCTGTCATCTCGAGCATAGTCGACTGATGCTCTTCCTGGTAGTTATTTACCACTACATGAATCCGATGGGCCTTGCCCAAATCTCCCACGGTAGTGGGTCTGGCTGATCCAGATGCTCTATTCCTCTCCATAGGGAAGTCACGTTGGTAGTGTGGCTCCCCACACATCCAACACCCCTTCTTCGGCCCAGTAGTCCTGGTAACCGAAGTAGAAGATGATGGCCCACTGACTTGGAATCTTGGTCTGTTCTAATGAATAGGCCTAAATTGCTACTGCTTTGGTCAACGTTGTTGCTAATGTTGTGGTCCCCGATAAGGTGTCCGTTGTTGAGGCGTCGATCGCCGAGGTGTAGTGAAGGTGGGTCCTCTCTGGAAGCCATGATATCCAGACATAGGTTTGGTTGGTGTCTAGTGTTGTTGCGCACCAGATGACACCCGCCCTGCCGGTCTTGTTGGAGTCCTTCTCTGACCCCCGCTGATAAGCTCCTCCTCGGCTATGAGGGCCTTCTGGATGACATCATGCAAGGTTTGAGGCATCAGAATCCTAACCTTTGCACGTATGATACCATTAAGGCTGAACATGAACCTGTTAACCTTGAGTTTCTCAGTGTTAATATGTGGAGCATACCGGAGAAACTCCATAAAACGGGCCTCATACTCGAGCACCATATGGCCTCCCTGTCCTAAGGCATTGAACTCATTGAGATGACACTCAATGAATTCCTCTGATAGGTACCTCTCTCAGAACCGTTCCTCAAACAATTCCCATGACACGCCTTCGACATCCATGTTTAGTTGTGGTAGGAGCGTCTTCCACCATAGAAGAGCTCTCCCCTTCAGTTGAAAGACCACCATGCAGAACTTCATGTTGGAGGTATAATCGCGAAGTGCAAATCACATCGCCATATTATCCAACCATGCCTGGGTGGATGCGTCATCCAGGGCACCAAAGAACTCAGGAAATTTGACCTTCTCGAGCTCACGGTGAGCGCTACTAGTACCGACTGGAGCACGCGGTGGACCCTCAGGGGGTACCGATGCTCTGGCCTAATCTCTGTCCAAATGGATGATCAATGCCTCAGACATGCGTTGAAAATATCTCATCATTCTGACCACATCACCCACTGCTATCTTCTCCTTCCCGACAACTTGTTCGTCTCCCTGGGGGTTAGACCCCTCAGGTGTGGATGCTACTGGAGGCATCGTGCCTCCTCCCCTAGCACCCTGTCATCTACCTCTGCGGTGTCCTCTAACCATGATTACCTGCAGGAATACAAGTCAACTCAATTAGCAACATTATAATCAAAACATATCAATGAAATCCGTAGTGATCCCAAGTCGCAGGTTGAACCCCTCTCTGATACCATATGTAACAACCCCAGTGTTAAGGCCATGGGGGAAGTCAATTTTTTTATTTTTTTTAAGAATTAAGGGGCAAGAAGGCAATGACGACAATAGTCTGACCACACCATAGACGATGAACAAAAGAATGCAACCTAGGAAACAAGAAACTATGACACCATGCATAGACATCAGGGCAACCGGGAAAAACAAGCACAAAATAACTAGGAGTAACGACTAACTGCCTGACGCAACAAGACATGCCTACAAGCTAAGGGGAAACTTCCCCTTCCCGACATAATGACGTTGATGAACAAGACTAGAACCTCAAGGTGCACGTACCAATGCATGTGCCCAAGTCAACATACGACGCTCAACCACTCTCATGTGGTAGGCATCGACTCCGACCAAGATATCATTCGTCACTAACCCATAGGGCAAGCCATGATCCCCTCATCAGGGACCATGCCATCCCTAGATGAGGGGTGCACCAACCACCCTGGCACAAAAACAAAAAGGGACCAAGACTCAAGAAAAATCTGACGCGCTAGGAACCGAATACTGACTAGGAGACTATTCCTACCCCCAAACAACGTTCAAGAGACACAAGAGGACGAAGACAAGGGGTGACGCCATCCCACACAACATCATCCTCGATCCCACCAATCACCCAGTCTAACCGGTCTACTATTACAAGTGTTTGACAAAGATTAACCCCCTAAATTACGCAAGTCCAACCTTTAAATTAGTCTCTAAATTACCATCTGATTAACATTAAATAAATCAAACAAAAATCCAATCAACCATTCTACCTAACACCTCAGTCATTCAATTCAATCGAAAAATCATCAACTATGAATTAATTAGACAAATCTTCATTATAATCTATCATTAAATACAATTTTATTAACATTAAATTCGCGCCATTTCGGCAGTCTTCTCTAAAATGACAAGTCTAAATTAAATAAATTAAGTCCATACACGCCCATCTAATTCTTCGAGTCTAATTTACCAGGTTAGACAACAACTATGTCAAATTAACTTTTAATACATAAATAATTCAACAAGCCTAAATGACTACTAGTCAGTGACTTGCAAATCCGATTATCCTTAAGTACAATCCAATACAATCTAAACCATAACTAGCTTTAAGGAGTACATAAATGCTACGCCTTCAACTCAACAATACATGTTTGAATAACAATTAATTGCAATAATAAATACAAGGCATTTACGCAAAAATAGATAAATAAAATGCAAGCTACTTAACCTTAAAGAATGCATAGATTCGCCTCCTTCCAGGCTGGAATATATGACTTTAGTGATAATAAAAAAATCCATCATAAATACCAGACATTCAATGCTGGAATAAATGATTAAATTTACAAAAGAAAGAAAATAAATATAACGCATTCAACCAAAACGCAGAGCGGTATCTACGAGGATTACGCATCAATAACTAAACAGGTTAGCCCAAGATTAGGGATATGCATCAATACATAATTGGCTGAGAGAGAGATGGGGCAATCCATGCAATCTTGGTCTCGATTTAAAGGAAGAATCATGAGCATTTTAAACAACAATACAGTCAACCTTCTAAGGGAAAAAATGTGGGTAATTAATGCAAATTTCGTCCCACTTTCAAGGCAAGTCGTGGTCCATCAAGGCAACGACACAGTCATCAGTTTTATCAGAAAAAATTTGGGGGCATGTAACAACAAAATCCGTCACGCATTTTAACATCAATTCCTTGGTAAACTACAACAAACATCAGTCACAATTAATTGTCAAAAGTCGTGGGCATTCAACAGGAAGACGCATAGATCATTTCTCTGGAAAAATCGTGGTTAAAAACAACAACTCATTCACTTTTAATTGGTAAAAATCGTGGGAAACCAATCAGCAATTCAGTCAACTTTCCAAGGGAAAAAACACAGTTGGCAATCGGGAAAAAAAAACGCAGCATCAAGTAATTGGAAAATCGTGGGCAATGACAGTAAAAACGCAACATCAAATAATTGGAAAATCGTGGGCACTCATAGGAATCCAATAGCAATAAGTTGTTAATGCATATCTCAGTCTTCAACAAGGGTAAAAATCGCCCCAACAGTAAAACAAAATGCAGTCCAGAGAGGGGCGAATTTTGCAGGCAACAAGGTAATCAAAAACAACATTTCTTAATTGCAAGATGCAATATTCTTCAAGGGGAAATTCGCCCCAAAGGTAAAAACGAGATGCAAACCAGAGATGGATGAATGAACCGAGGTTTCCCTTTTCAATGCTAGGATGCCAAAGCCAACGCATTCAGGAAAACCAAAACGTTTTTGTATTTCTTACCAGGGTACCAAGTGTAAAACACAGATAGAGAATTTAATTTGTTTTTCCATTTCCAGGATACCATTACAACGCAAACTGAGAAATAAAATGCATGTTTTATCCAATTCCAGTGTACCAATTATAAAAAAAAATGCAGACTTAGAAAATTTAATGGTTTTTCCATTTCCAGGATGCCAACATAAAATGTAGACTGAAATTAAAATTGTTCCCCTTTTTTATTTTTATTTTTCATTTCCAGGATGCCAATATAAAAATGCAGACTGAAATTAAATATTTTACATTACCAGGATACCAATCCAATGTAGACAACAGTAAGAGAACGTAAAGATCCACTAGGATAAGTTATGGATATGATCACAGGGATAAACCAACACGGATGCAAGAAATCCATACGCATAGGTACTTTTTCTAGAAGGCGCAAGACAACAATCAACCAAGGACAATCACGGAGGTAGACGACTGACAGGAACGTCCTTCGCTCATCATCCATGCATAAAAAAGTAGGGTGTTGAGATCCATAGGTATATTAACATCGAAGTGACGACCATAGATCAGGCTTCTGGCCGACTGCTCAGGCAAGGACTAATGAGCTAAGGACAAAGGGAAAACAACCACCATCTTCAGAAATCACTACACCACTGGGCGGTCAAGACAAGCTGGGAATCGAAGGCCATGGAAGTCAATCATTCATCGAGCTATAGGCTATGGAAAAATCAATCATCAACTAGAATGCTAAGACACTCAGTTTTCTTAACCAATTAAACATGTAGATCCAAAGCATAAATCCTACTACAATCTACCATACAAAAATAAAGAAAGTGTATCGTTGCTTGATCGCCTGCTCTGAGTTGATGTCCCGCATACTTCGTGAAAATCCTGCTTGCCAACTAATGAGACTTCACCGGTACCTCCCAACCAATGCTAGGGGTACTCTTCTTCCCCCTTAGCCCACCAAGCCGCAAAGGAGCCACGCACACTAACCAGAGAATCAACTAGCTCCCAGCTTGCCTCGCAAGGCCGAGCTACCACTCCTCACCGAGCTGGGTATCCCAACTCCCACAAGCTAAGTCAGTCAAGTATAGATTTATGCACTGTAACGTTACACAAAACAAAATACCTCCTTCATCCTCCTCCTCCCTCCATTATATAGATTTTTCAAGTCAAAAAATTTCCCCAAAACCCCTTTTTATTTAATGTTTCAAAATTAATTTCTAGAAATCCTCCCCGTACAAGTGTCACCCATCCC
>JASDQU010028820.1:3336-16214 GCA_032191745.1 Picea mariana
TAACAGAGATGTAATATTTGATGAATCATCTCTCATCAAATCAAATGTAGATGTTCAAATGAAACAACAAGAAGTACCTAAGTATCAACAGATTCAGTTTGAAACCAGTTCAAATACAGATGAAAGTAAACATGAACAAGTTTCTGAAGATGTTCATGAAGAAGTTCCTGCATAAGAAAACATGGATGATGATGGCATTCAACAGATTGTGGATGAACCACAAACTTCCCTAAGGAGGTCTACATGGGTCAGAGTTCCTCTAAGAAGGTATGATGATTTTGTTTCTTCAATTTCTTTAAGTACTAATGATGATGAACCTTTGTGCTATCAAGAAGCTGTGAAGGATTCAAACAGTGATAAATGGAAAGAAGTGATGAAGGATGAAATGAAAGCATTAGAGAGGAATGCTACATGGGACCTTGTAGAGCTTCTAAGAGACAGAAAAACTGTAGGTTGCAAGTGGGTCTACAAGCTGAAGAAAGGTAATGATGATAAGGTGGAAAGGTACAAAACAACGTTGGTTGCGAAAGGGTATTCTAAGAAAGAAGGTATTGACTTTCATGATATTTTTTCACCAATTGTAAAGATTGTTTCAATTCGAATTGTGTTAGCATTAGTTGCATTGCTTGATTTGGAGTTGGAGCAACTAGATGTTAAAACTGCTTTCTTACATGGAGATTTGGATGAGGAAATTTACATGGAACAATCGGAAGGGTTCGTTTAGAATCGCAGCAAGAAATTTGTTTGCAGGCTCAAGAAATCATTGTATGGTCTGAGGTAGTCGCCCAGACAATGGTACAAGAAATTTGACTCTTTCATGGTGAGTCAGAATTATACAAGAAGTGAGTATGATCTTTGTGTCTACTTTAAGAAATTGAATAATGACATATTCATTATCTTAGTATTGTATGTTGATGATATGCTTTTAGCAAGCAAAAGCATAACTGAGATCAATAGGTTGAAGGCTCAGATGGCTAGGACGTTCGATATGAAAGATCTAGGAGCAACAAGGCAGATTTTGAGCATGGAGATATTCAGAGAGAGGAGGAATGGTAAGCTTTGGTTGTCACAACAAAAGTATGTTGAGAAGATACTTTTGAGGCTTGGTATGAACGATGTGAAACCAGTTTCAGTCCCTTTGGCTTCCCATTTTAATCTTTTTTCAAGTTTATGTCCTAGTACAAAAGAAGAAAATGAATATATGTCTCGAATACCATATGCTAATGCAGTATGAAGTTTAATGTATGCGATGGTTAGTACAAGGCCAGACATTTCACATGCAGTCGGGGTTGTCAGCAGGTTTATGGAAAATCCAGGTAAAGAGCATTGGGCATAAGTGAAATGGGTGCTTCGGTATCTAAGAGGCACAAGTGATTACTGTATCACCTATAACAGTGGTTGTGAGTTAGTCTGTGGATATGTTGATTCTGATTTTGCAGGCGATTTGGACAAGAGAAGGTCGAATTCAGGGTATGTCTTTACTCTTGCAAGTGGAGCTATTAGTTGGATGTCAAAGCTACAGAACATTGTTGCTTTATCCACTACAGAAGCAGAATACATAGCTGCTTCACATGCTTGCAAAGAGGCAATTTGGTTGAAAGGTTTGTTTGGTGAGTTTGGTAGGATGTAGGACAAAGTAAAGTTACTTTGTGATAGTCAAAGTGTTATTCACTTGGCTAAGAATCCAGCCTATCACAGTAAAATAGAACATATACCTATCAAGTACCATTTTGTAAGACAGGTCATCGATGAAGATGGAGTCTCTCTTGAGAAAGTACATACAAAGGAGAACTGCGCAGACATGTTCACAAAACTAGTACTGTTAGAGAAGCTACGATGGTGTTTGGCTTCTCTTGGCTTGCAGAAAAGGTGATGAACAAAAGCAGGAGCAAGGTATCAGGTTAATTGTTGTCAAGGTGGAGATTGTCGGAAACGATGACAACAAATTTCCCATGATTAGGATTTCATATCCAAAAATTCAACGTTGGTTGTAACTATTCAACCCAAGTTAGAATTTGTTGTGAGCACATTCTATAATAAGTTTTTCCATATAATTGTATATAAATTATGTAAGCTCGTAGAGGCAAATATGGAGTGGTGAAAGGTGTGAGTGAGTTGATATAATCTCCACAATCTGAATAAAAGAAAACCGATACCTCTGCTTGGTGGATGTAGCCCAATCCTTGGGTAAACCACGTTAAATCTCTGTGTCTTTTTTCTGTGTAATTGTGTTTTGAACAACAACATTGTAATTAACAGGTTTTTTTTCCAATATAAAAATGAGCAACAGAGAAATCCACATTAGTAAACCAGAGTATGATATTGGTTGAATCTGTAAAGACATGAATGTGCGAGCTGACCTTGTTGTTGTTGCTGATTATTTAAGAGAGAACGGATGAACACAGCAAAAATAATTAAGTTAGTGCTCCGTTCCTTCTCATGTGGATATGAAGGATTTCCTTTTGTGGTGCGTTTAACTGATTATGTTGCCTTCCCCTGCATGGAGATGATGCCAGGTGTTCCTCAAGATATTCCTAAAAAGCCAATGAGTCCACATCGATGTGGTAGAGCAGATATTTTATTCATCCGGACGTTGGGAACGCTTTAAATTAAAGCAACTTTATGGGGTTTTGTGTGATTAATCTCCACGAAAATCATGGTGGGCGGCAGGTGATGTGATAGAGGTTCCATAATAAATTTGTCACGCTCCACCATCACATGCYTGGACACTCGCAAACAGCATGCAATGTTTTTTTATTCACAAAGCGAGCACTCGGTAGTTAATCGCTGTAGTCGATGATGTTTCTGTGGCTGTGTTTCAGTCTTGCAACGAAAAAAGATGGCGAGTCGCCCACCACCCACTCAATTGTCATAATGTCTGTAATTTTCCATTGCCGCCCCCTCCCTACCATAATCTTACCTCACTGCTTCACTGTATTCAGAAAATCATCTTCAAGTTTAAGTGGAGATTTCGTAACAGATACGTCGTCTAGGCTGTTATCTTTGACAATGACATGATGTGACAGTGTGGGTTGGTTGGTGGTTTTTTAGCAGGTCATAATTTTATAGAATGTTTGGCGAAGTTGTATGTCATCTTATAGAACTTTGACTTACAGTAATTATGACACATCATAAAATGAACATATAAAAAATGTTCATAGAAATTGTGTAAAGATGGTAATTTTACAATGTAGGGGAAGTTTTATGTCCTCTTGTAGAACTTTGACCTACAATATTTATGAAAAAATTGACATGTGATAAAATGACTATCATTATTGTATGTTCTTTTTATTTAGCTGCCTTGCATTGGGTTTAATTGGTCTCCTCAACTTCTTGAAATTTTGATTACTACTACTAATAATTAAGCTTAAAAGCCTATACTTATTGAAGATGGGCACAATTAATGATCTTTTAATTATAAAAACTAATCTTATGGCTAGCAATTGAAGATGTCGAAGATGCTGACATATTCTTAGTTGTCCTCCTAAATCAATGAATGAGATTTCATGTTCATAACTTTCTTGCATTTTTTAATGCTTAAGTTTCCTTGTTTACTTTTTCACATTTGCTTAATATCATTAATATTTTATTGTCGTTATTAGTGATTGCCACGTTTGTCAATTCATCAGCCACAATCATGTGACTGTGCATAGTAATAATCTATTTTTAAAGAAGAAACACATGTTCTTAACCATTAAACCCACTCAGACTAAAGTATATTTGATTGTAATTATCTAAATTCAATTAATATTACTTTATTAAATATATCTTAACCACAAATTTATTAAACACAAAATAAAAAAAACTTACTAATAAATTTCTGGTTAATTCATAAATTAGAATTATGCTTATTGAAAATAGTATCCAACCTGCTGACATTTTAATTTTACTTCTAAATAAAATGTGAATGTGGTGTTTCATATTCTGTCAAATGCTGTAACCTTTTGTTATATATATATATATATATATATATATATATATATATAATTAGAAAGTGTCCTAGTTATCATGTACATTTTTTCTTTGTCTTCTTTCTTGTAGTTGTCTTTCTTTTTAGGTATTAATATTGTAGTGTCTACATTAAATTTGAATGTAAATTTTCTCATTTTAATCTATTTTATTAACTTTAATTAAATTTAAATGTCAAATTTTATATGATTATTAGTTTTCCTCTTTTACATTATAATTACAATTTTTTTCCTATTTTTTTATATTAAATTTGAATATCCATTTTTTTCATTTTAATTTATTAAATTTATATAATATAATACATTTCTAAATTACCGAAATTATAAAATAATCCTAATTTTTCTTATTACACTAAATTTATTAATATATATAAAAAAAAGATGATTATCAAAACTAAAGTGATTGTGATTAGCTATATTAATGTACGTGAAGGTGGATGATGATGATCGGCTGAAGTAAATTGCATTATATACCCATTTAATTGTGAAGGTCGATAATGGTGATTATGTGAGGTTAATTATCCTAATAAAGTAAGTGTTAGATTTTTTTGGGATGCAGAAAAGGACGCCATGGTCATTGTCCAAGTCATCAAAAATAACAATTCTATGATGTAAAAGTATTTCAGATATTTTAAAACATGAAAATGGACTAAATATCAGTTAGTTAAATGAGAATGATGTGCAATATCACTGAGTTAAATGAGAATGATGTGCAACAAAGGTGGAAAAATAACATTAGAGAGGTGTGATAGAGTTTGAAATGAAATCACAATTAAAAAAAAAAAGTGTATGTATAAGAAGTAGGATGATTGGGCATGATAAAGACAATGTACCAAAGGTCACAATGAAAAGTTAAAATAGTATGAATGGGTTTGAAGAGTTCCAAATAGATTGGAAAGTTAATTTGGACAAAGGAAATATGAATGAGTGTGAAGAGTTTCAAATAAATTGGAAAGCCAATTTGTATGATTTGGACAAAGGAAGTGTATAAGGAAAATGGAAAATTTGGAATGGGTTTGAAGAGTTTCAAATAAATTGGAAAGTCAATTTGGACAAAGGAAATATGAATGGGTTTGAAGAGTTACAAATAAATTGGAAAGCCTATTTGGACAAAGGAAATGTATGGAAGATGAATGGACAATCAATAAGAAAAGCAAAACTGATAAATATGAATGTTAGTATTTGACTTGGTTTAATTAATCTTGAGTGATACATATTTGGAATTGTACAGAGTCATTCAAGAGTGAAAGTAGAGTGTCCAGACATTTTTTGTAATTATGTATATGTGAGTGGTAAGAATGACTAGACCTATTACCTTATAATTATGAATATGATTTCCATATTATTTAAAGAATTTTTGTCCATTTAAATTTCTAATGAGTTTATTACCTTATAACTATGAATATGATTTTCATATTATTTAAAGATTTTTTGTCCATTTAAATTTCTAATGAGTTAATGTTATACTCAATGTAGTATGGAAGCCTACATTAAGTTTATGAAGTTCAAAATTGAATTTGAATCGGGTCAATTGTGTCCGCAAATAGTTATTATCCATGCTAATTGAAATAAATGAGACGATTGACATTATGTGATTCATTTCATTGGTTTCAATCCCGCCTCTTAACCTAGATGTGAGCATCACTCAATGCTAAGAAAACTATTCGAGCTCGTAACAATTGGTTATGATCGATCGATTGTAATTGAAACAAATGAGATGTGTGAGACTATGAAATTCATTTTGATGGTTCAATGCCACCTCTTCACCTATTTAAGCATCAGTGGATGCCTAAGCAAATTGTTCAAACTCATGAGAAATTGGTATAAATAAACAACCCTCATCAAAACAAAGGAGACAATTGACATTATGTAATTTGTTTAGATGGTTTAAATCTTGCCTCTTCATATGTAAGAGCATCACCCGATGTCGTAAATGGTTAGTGTTCAATCTACGTGAAATTGGTCATTAGCAAATGACCCTTGTCGAAACAAAGGAGATGATTGACACTATGAGATTCGTTTTGCCAGTTTCAATCATGCCTCTTTACCTATCCAAGCATCACCTAATGACATAAATGGTAAGAAAGCTATTCAAACTTATGATAAATTGATCATTGGTGAATGACCCTCATCGAAACAAAGGATATGATTGATTGACACTATGAGATTCATTTCATTGGTTTAAATGTTGCCTCTTCACATGTTCAAGCATCACTTGATGACATAAATGGTAAGTGAACTATTCAAATTGATGAAAAAATGGTCATTAATGAATGACCCTCATTGAACAAAGGAGACAAATGGCACTATGTGATTCATTTGGTTGGTTTCAGCCACACCTCTTCACTTGTTCGAGCCTCACCCGAATAAATTATAAGTGAATTGTTCAAACTAATGAGAAATTGGTCATTAGTGAACGACCCTCATTGAAACAAATGAGACAATTGACAATATGTGATTTATTTTGTTGTTTTCAATTATGCCTCTTCACATATTAGAGTATCACTCAATGCCATAAATGGTAAGTGCACTACTCAAGCTTATGAGAATTGATCATTAATAAATGACCCTCATGAAAACAAAGAAAATGATTGACGTCATACAATTGATTTCTCTAGTTTCAAATTTACATATTCACCTCTTTGAGCACTACTTTAAATGATAAGCGAACTATTCAAACTCATGAAAAAAATATTATTAATGAACAAAATCTCGTTTAAACAAAGGAAACAAGTGACATTAAGAGTTTCATTACACTAGTTTTAATATCACTTGTATCCAACATCATGTAATATCATAAATACTAAAGAAATTATTCAAATTCATACAAAATTAATCATTATTAATAAAAAAAAACCTAACCTTATGGAAGATGGCATACTAAAATACTAACATATTGATGCAAACAAATACTAATGTTAAATTAGTGTACCAATTGAACTATTCAAACTCAATTGATTTTTTTGGGTGTAGAAAAGGATGCTGTGATCATTGTCCAAGCCACAAAAATAACAATTCTATGATGTAAAAGCATTTCAGATATTTTTAAGCATGAAAATGGACTAAATATCATTGAGTTAAATGAGAATGATGGTGCAACAAAGGTGGAAAAATGTGGAAAAATAACATTAGAGAGGTGTAATAGATTTTGAAATGAAAGCACATTTAAAAAAAGTGCATATATAAGAAGTAGGATGAGTGGGCATGATAAAGACAATGTACCAAAGGTCACAATGAAAAGCTAAAGTAGTATGAATGGGTGTGAAGAGTTCTAAATAAATTGGAAAGTCAATTTGGACAAAGGAAATATGAATGGGTTTGAAGAGTTCCAACTAAATTGGAAAGTCAATTTGGAAAGGAAATGTATAAGGAAGATGAAGAATTTGGAAATGATGGACAAAAAACTAATAAATATGAATGTTAGTATTTGACTTGGGTTAATTAAACTTGAGTGATACATATTTGGAATTGTAGAGAGTCATTCAAGAGTGAAAGTAGAGTGTCAAACATTTTTTTTTTAATTATGTATATGTGCGTGGTGAGAATGAATGTACCTATTACCTTATAACTATGAATATGATTTTCATATTATTTGAATAATTTTTTCCCATTTAAATTTCTAATGAGTTTATTACCTTATAACTATGAATATGATTTTCATATTATTTAAAGATTTTTTGTCCATTTAAATTTCTAATGAGTTTATGTTATAATCAATGTAGTATGGAAGCCTACATTAAGTTTATGAAGTTCAAAATTGAATTTGAATCGGGTCAATCATGTCTACAAATAGTTATTATCCATGCTAATTGAAATAAATGAGACGATTGACATTATGTGATTCATTTAATTGGTTTCAATCCCGCCTCTTAACCTAGATGTGAGCACCATTCAATGCTAAGAAAACTATTTGAGCTTGCGAGAATTGATTATGATCAATTGATTGTAATTGAAACAAATGAGATGTGTGAGACTATGCAATTCATTTTGATGGTTCAATGCTACCTCTTCACCTATTTAAGCATCAATGGATGCCTAAGAAAATTGTTCAAACTCATGAGAAATTGGTATAAATAAACAACCCTCATTAAAACAAAGATGACAATTGACATTATGTAATTTGTTTAGATGGTTTCAATCTTGCCTCTTCATATGTAAGAGCATCACCCGATGTCGTAAATAGTTAGTGTTCAATCTACGTGAAATTGGTCATTATAAATGGTAAGAAAACTATTCAAACTTATGAGAAATTGATCATTAGTGAATGACCTTCATCGAAACAAAGGAGATGATTGGTTGACACTATGAGATTCATTTCATTGGTTTCAATGCTGCCTCTTCACATGTTCACACATCACTTGATAACATAAATGGTAAGTGAACTATTCAAATTGATGAAAAATTGGTCATTAATGAATGGCCCTCATTGAACTAAGGATACAAATGGCACTATGTGATTCATTTGGTTGGTTTCAATCACACCTCTTCACTTGTTCGAGCCTCACCAGAATAAATTATAAGTGAATTCAAACTAATGAAAAATTGGTCATTAATGAACAACCCTCATTAAAACAAAGGAGAAAATTGACAATATGTGATTTATTTTGTTGTTTTCAACTATGCCTCTTCACGTATTAGAGTATTACTCAATGCCATAAATAGTAAGTGCAATACTCAAGCTTATGAGAATTGGTCATTAATAAATGATCCTCATGAAAACAAAGAAAATGATTGACATCATACAATTTATTTCTCTAGTTTCAATTTTACATCTTCACCTCTTTAAGCACTACTTTAAATGATAAGCGAACTATTCAAACTCATGAAAAATTTATTATTAATGAACAAAATCTCGTTTAAAGAAAGGAAACTAATGACATTATGAGGTTCATTACATTAGTTTTAAAATCACTTTTATCCAACATTACCTAATATCATAAATACTAAATAAATTATTCAAATTAATAAGAAATTAATTATTATTAATAAAAAAAACCTAACCTTATAGAAGATGGAATACTAACATATTTATGCAAACAAATACTAATGTTAAATTAGTGTACCAATTGAACTATTCAAACTCAAAAAAAATAAAATAAAAAAATTAATAAAAATAGAAAGAGAAAGTGCCAATATGGTGAATCTAGACAAAAGCTTACATTAAATTCTTGTGCCATCCCACTTATTGATGTAACATGAGTACCGACATTATCATGCAAAGGGTACACATATACAACATTATAGAATTGGTATTATTCCCCATAGAGACGTATAGACGACAAGCAAATTAAATAGCGAAGCCAAAAAAGAGGTCAATTATTAAGTAGAACCATTAAGCTCCCGTTACTGATTGTCGTTACCCCTATCGTGTATCATGTTGCCAACGCGCGTTTTCCGTGCAGGGTAAAGCATCTTATGCTGCTAGTCCTATTATACAAGCATCTAATGCTAAAATGGCCTCCGCAATTCACAAGAGGCAAAACATTTTTTCCAGTCGGTAACAAATGAAATAAAAATAATAATTACTCTTTTACGTCGTTTTACGCCGCCTCGTCCGTGCGGAAGGAGCGGCGCTCCTTCAGCCCCCGTTCTGTTCCGTTTGCGGGCCCCCAAGCCGCGTAACCTGCGCAGTTGCCGTTGGCATTACTATCTATCAATTATACCGTGTGGAATTGGGTTTACATTTGCACGGTCGGGTTCTTCGGATTCTTTCTCAAACCGCCCACGTGCCCGCACGACGGACAAAGGTTCGTTGGAGCCTGGGACATTGCCGGGAAATAGTTGGACGTTTGACTCATTGCTCGCCACATTTCAACGGAATTTCTCACAGGCTGCCACGTGAGCAAGCGTCCACAGACGATTTCTCCGCTATAAATATGCCGCCCTGCCCTTGCTCCCGCCATCGACAACTTCCTTCTCCAAATCCTCTTCTGCTTCAGTACAATTTCTTCTGCTACTTCAAGAATTCATCTCTGAGTTGCAAGAAAGAGTGGCCTTGTTTATGAAACAATGAGTTACTCAGGAAGACTGTTTTTAGACATTCACAGCGTCGGTACTCTACGAGGCTCGACCTCGCGACCTCGGTCTCGGTCTCGGCCTCATTCTTCTGCTAAATGTAAAAATTCCATTCAGCTTTCTCGATTAGATGCAAAGTCGCATTTTGCCGCAATCCAGGAGCGGCCCAAGTTGATCGACAGCTGTAAGCCTCGGCCACCGGAGCCGACATTCTCGTCGGATCTTTCTGTCGCCACACCCAGCCAATTACAAGCGGCCGAGCCGAAGCAGATTCGGCCCGAGGATTTTCCTGGAAACCTTCTGCCACGCAACAAGGGCTGCAGTGACTGGAATCCGCTCCAGAGACTCGCCGCCGCCGCACTCGACACTATGGAGAACGCGTTCATTGCCGACATGGAGAGAAAGTTCCCGCTGCCAAAGAGCGCGGATCCGGAAATTCAAATCAGCGGAAACTTTGCTCCCGTCGCAGAGTACCCTGTGCAGCACGAATTGGAGGTCGTGGGGCAGATACCCAATTGCCTGGAGGGTGTCTATGTCCGGAACGGCGCGAATCCACTATTCGAGCCCGTCGGCGGGCACCACCTGTTCGACGGCGACGGGATGATTCATGCCGTGAGGCTCAAGCAAGGCATCGCCAGCTACTGCAGCAGGTTCACGCGAACGCAACGCCTGAGCCAGGAGCAAAAGATCGGGCGCGCCGTGTTTCCGAAGGCCATCGGAGAGCTCCACGGGCACTCCGGGATCGCGCGGCTCGGGCTGTACATTGCAAGAAGCCTCTTCGGGATCGTGGACTCGTCGAAAGGCATGGGCGTCGCGAATGCGGGGCTCATTTTCTTTAACGGCCGGCTGCTGGCAATGTCGGAAGACGACTTGCCGTACGAAGTTCGAGTGACGGAGTCTGGAGACTTAGAAACCGTCGGGCGCTACAATTTCGACGAACAGCTCAAGTCGTCCATGATAGCGCACCCGAAAATCGATCCAGAGACCAAGGAGTTCTTCGCTCTGAGCTACGATATCATAAAGAAGCCTTATCTCAAGTACTTCATGGTCCGCCCCGATGGAACCAAGAGCTCCGATGTAACAATTTCGCTGAAAGAGCCTACGATGATGCATGATTTCGCCATAACGAAGAAGTATGTCGTCGTTCCTGATCAGCAAGTTGTTTTCCGGCTTCAAGAAATGATAAGAGGGGGTTCTCCGGTTATCTACGACAAAGAAAAAGTCCCGCGCTTCGGGCTCCTGCCCAAATATGCCTCGGACGAGAGCGAAATGAAATGGATTGAAGTCCCGGATTGCTTCTGTTTTCATCTCTGGAACGCCTGGGAAGAAGGAGAAGACGAGGTCGTCGTCATCGGGTCCTGTATGACTCCGCCGGATGCCATTTTCAACGAATCCGACAAGGCGCTGCGGAGTGTTTTGTCGGAAATTCGGCTCAATCTCAAAACGGGCTTGTCGACGAGACGC
This sequence comes from Picea mariana, assembly GCA_032191745.1. NCBI lineage: Eukaryota > Viridiplantae > Streptophyta > Pinopsida > Pinales > Pinaceae > Picea > Picea mariana. The sequence continues at coordinate 14,784 of JASDQU010028820.1, forward strand.
GAGATCACGCCGATGAATCTCGAGGCCGGCCAAGTAAACCGAAATCTCTTGGGCCGGAAAACAAGATACGCTTACCTGGCCATAGCGGAGCCCTGGCCCAAGGTTTCCGGCATCGCGAAGGTCGATTTGCACTCGACAGGGACCCTGGAAGAGCGCGTCGCCGGGAAGATCATGTACAGCCGCGGTTGTTATGGAGGCGAGCCGTTCTTCGTGCCCCGCTCGTCGGATCCCTCGGCGCCGGAAGACGATGGCTACATCCTCACATTCATGCACAACGAGGAGACCTCGAAGTCGGAGCTGCTTATTTTGGACGCCAGTTCTCCGACCCTGGAACCCGTGGCAACGGTAAAGCTGCCGTCGAGAGTCCCATACGGATTCCACGGCACATTCATCACTTCCGAAGAGCTTGCTAAGCAGGTGCCGTGAAGACGCGCTGTCTTCCGCCCTTCTTAGTTTCTTGATTACCCTACAACCTTGTTCTGTATTTCTTGATTTTCTTGATTACCCTACAACACCTGGTTCTGCAGATCCCGGCCTTCACACACTGTTCCAGTGAGGCCTGAGGAGGATAAATACTATATAGTATATACAAGCAGAATCCATGATCTCAATTTTAAGTCCCATTTTTTGTTTTTTGGTGTAAATTTGAATGAGATATCAGAGGGATGCCGAGGAGTATCCCCGGATCTCATTCATTTAAGTTCGTATTTTCTTTTGCCTGTATAGTATATACACAATTTTAGGAGTCCAGCTTGCAGCTTTGTGTTCTCTGTTCGAGCTCAGCTGGCTTCTTTCGATTCTTTCCCGTGAGAATTTCTAGCCCGCATTACTCTATTTCCATGTATCCTGTAAATATATCTCCATTGTTCACTGTTTGTGTAATCTGATAAATCTTTTGTAATGTGGATCTTTGAATATATTCTTCATTTTCTGCAAAATTGAAGAGCAATAAGGTTTGATTTTCTGCTACCTTGAAGGTTAATTGGATTAAAGATGTGATTTTGGTGGATGATAATCAGTCTGGTTTTTATGTCATCCGATCTTGATTCTGCTCAGGGTGAGAGAAGGCTATAGTACTGAGCACCAGTAGGAGATGAGAGGGCCACATGTTTCAGGGGTCCCCGTAGTCATCTTTTTTCTCGACGTAATTTTGTGGGAGATTGTTTCGTAGGCATCTCGGAATATTTGTCGAATTATATTGACTACGTCCGCCCGAATGCATGATGGAAGGGTATATGTATACATATTTCCGAAATAGTGAAAAATGGAAAAGAAGTCATAACATAATAATTGAGGAACACACACTTCAAAATTATTGCGAATATGACTCATCGAATTTTAATATTTTTTATTCAAAATTTTTCGTATTTTTTAATCGATTGTTTTAATGGATGAGATGCATTTTATAATTATGATTCATCTAATTTTAAT
>JASDQU010028821.1:0-10752 GCA_032191745.1 Picea mariana
TGAGGCATAAGGTCATCAATGGTATGTGACATGTCGGCTGAGACACTGGGGCTATTTTCCTGTCCATCCAACTACCTATCCACTACACAAGGGTCATCCCCCTCCTCAAGAATGCAAGCATCACTAGCCTCTGTGCAAGAGTCATCATCACTATCCTCTGAGGTAGAGTCACTATCACTAGCCTTTATGAAAGATTCATTGTCATCATCTAACTGCTCTGAATCCACATCTATCGCTCCATCCTCACACATCTCACCTTCACTGGCATGACATGCCTCAATAATGTGCTCCTGATCTTTACCCCTGCACCTATGATCTAGTTCCCATGGCCCCTTGCAACTGTGGCAAGGTTGCATGCTCCAACTGGGCATGGGGTTTCTCTGTTCTTCCCACCATATAACTGCTTCTTTTTTCTTTTCACTTGCTATGATCATCCCCTGTAAAATATCCCATTTTCTCCAATGGGGATTTCTAAAGGCTGCATATTGTAGGAAGGTTATTGTAGCATTAGTTTCCTTGCTAAGGCCATCATACATGATCTCCAACCATGGTATCTCAAAGGCTAACTTATCCACTTATTTCCAACTATCCATTTATCCCTATGAAAGACCCCCCAGGTTTGCAGGATTTAAGCTCTGATACCACTATAATGATCCCAAGCCATTATGAAAGGATCATTACTATTTTGGTGTCTTTTTAAAACTTTTTCTTGGTTGTGGTATTTCGTCAAACACTTTGTTGATCTACTTTTTAGATGTGTTTATATGTGTGTATGTTGAAAATAATAGAAAGAGATAACCATGGAACATACCTCAACCATATGCAATAAGATAGACAAGCCAAAACATCTCAAATCTTATTTATTCATAAAATAGAGAAACCTGCTACAATGAAGACGCCGATCTGGAATGCTCAACAAATGGCCAAGAAGATAAACAATAGATAAGAGCTGCTACAAAATGCTCCCGCTAATACAAAATATGCCTCCAAAGGCTGAACAAGAAATGAAGATCAATACAAGAAGACATGAATGCCAAACTCTCCAGCTGAAGAATGCCACACTCCAATAAAAGGATGAAACCCTCATGAATTCGGCCCTGCTGCCAAAAGTGTCCAATCACCCTAAGAAATATGCCAACTGATAGATCAGGTGATGGTAAGAACAACCTAGGTGCCCGAATCTCAAAGATCCCTCTCAATCTCTATAGATATGAAATTCCCCACTGAATGGCGCACCCCACTGGATGACTGAAGTCCTAGATAATTCGGCCCTGCTCAAGGAGGCCTCCAACTGCTCTCAAACTCTCCAGAAATATAGATCGAGACACTACAAGTCACTAGATGACGTCTCAGGGTCAGATCTGAAGTGTAACCCCTCCAAACGGACTAGATCTGGATCTCAAAAATGACCTCCTTCTCTTCAATTCGCCCCATTGCTCAAGAAATAACCGGAGCCATAAAACTGTCTTACAAAGCACTAGGTCTGATGTCCAATGTCCTATAATGANCCAAATGCTCTGAAACTCTCCAGAAATATATATAGGGACACTGCAAGTCACTAGGTAAAGTCTCAAGGTCAAATCTAAGGTGTAACCCCTCTAAACAGACTAGATCTGGATCTCAAAAACGCCCTCCTTCTCCTCAATTCGCCCCACTGCTCAAGAAATAATCTGAGCCATAAAAATATCTAAGAAAGTGCTAAATCTGATGTCCAAGGCCCTGCAATGAAAACCCAAGTGATAGAATCCTCAACGGCCCTGCCAATCTCCTACATTGAATCTCTCTCCAAAGATGGTGCGCCCCTCTTGCTGGAATCCCTCAACTGGTGCGCCCTCTCTCTATATGCACATGAAATTGATGTAGAATCCTCTTGCAACTCAGTAGAACTGGAACTAGAATGGTGTGGGAGAGTATTTCATCTCCAATACCAAGCTTGGGACAAGATAGGTGGAATATTTCACCACCGAATCGTCCTCTAGGGTTTGTTATGTCAAAACCCTCAAAACCCCCAATATTAGGCTCACTAGCTAGAAGCCAGAAATCAAGGTAAGATCATACATGAATGAATGAGAAGAGGCCCTTGCCTTTCCTTTATACTTTTTGGCTCACCTTGTCTATCCAAAGTGACTTTTATTTTATTAATATTTAATTAATTAAGTAAATCACTTTAATCAATTAATTAACCTTTTTACCTTGAAAAGCTCATTATCTCTCCTTGTGGCTTCCCTAGCCACTGAAAGTCACTTCTAGACATCCCATCCTATAGTGTTGCTCCTCCTGATTCCAATGAGCTATTACACTGAGAGGTTCCTCCAAGTAATGTTTCCAAAATGACCTCTTAAGTGAATTCCATTGATTTATAGCTCAAAATAGTCAAAATCCTAGAAATCGTCGGAATGCAATGAAACCAAAGACAACCTGTGCGGAATGGCTCATAATGATGGAATATGATCATCAATGCAATATGGACACCAAAATGCCTCTCAAATACCCCTGTAGTCACTATAGCATCCATCTGGCTACTTTGGTCATCATAAATCTCTGCCCTGTGATGATGTCCCAAAGTGGGGACATTACAAATATTATCTCTTGGGGAGCTATGAGGAAAAATACATACAATGGACTACGCTGCAGCAACAAAGGGACCAAGATGTGCATGAGATGACAAATTTGTTTCATACCCTATGCACAAATTTGGGTATCAAAGATTTAGAGAAACATTTGGTGTTGAAGTACCACATTCTTTTGCACAAATACATTCAGGAGGAAATGGAGTTCCTCGACATCTCCTCGCTTGGTGTGGCATACCGGTATGCTGCCAATATTGAGCAGAACTTCAAATAGAAGAAGTGAGACTTTGGATCTATGAATCAATAGAAAGGGAAAGGTACCCCCAAACAGCAGAACAAAGGACCAAGCCAAGGCGGGCAGCCAGGAAAACCCACCAAACCCGCAAGCAAATAACCACACCATGAAGCCAAAAAAGGACATGGGGAAGTGGTGTGAGTTCCATAAGAGCTCCACTCACAACACAAGCAAGTGTTGGGCCAAGCAGTCACTGGTAGCAAGTTGAAGGCTTCTGAATTGAATGCATTCTCTGACTTTGAATCAGAACCCAACAAGGGGAATGAAAGGGGGAAGAAAATTATCAATGTGTAGCCCAACACCATCATTTCCACCACAAAGATCTAGAAGGAGGAACCAAAAGATCCAAAGGAGGTGGAGCGCCTCTTCCATTCCAAGATGTGGGTAAAGGGTTCCCCGTTTCAGTTCATTGTCGACAACGGGAGCCAGAAGAACCTCATCTCATTAGAGGTCATGAAGTGTTTGGGCTTTCCGACAACTGCACACCCACAACCATACAACATCGGGTGGCTACACCAAGGATGGGACCTCTGCATCAGCCAACAATGATTCCTTCCCTACAACATCAAGCCCTTCACGGACGAGGTATTATATGAAATTTCTCCTCTTGATGTTTCTGATGTATTATTAGGCCAACAGTACTTGTGGAAAAGACATGTTGTGTATGAGTCCAGGCCTTGTGCTTTTATTATTACTTTGGGAAATAATCTATACAGGATAGCATAGATAGCACCACCTACCACCATCTCTTTGGTTACTGCAAAACAATGTAGTAAGATCATATCCAAAACCAGGAAATTTGTTTTCCTGATGATCCACCCTCAGGGCAAGAAAAAGATTGTTGCCACGAGCTCTAAACAAGGCCTCTCTGCATGACACCGACAGATGGATAAGGTCATCGAGGAGTATGAGGACATCTTCACCTCCCCTACAAGGGTGCCTCTACACTACCAGGTCAAGCACCCCATTGATCTGACCCCAGGTGTGTCGTTTCCCAATCGACCAATCTATCGACACTCTCTTCTAGAGAATGATGAAATCAAGAGGTAGATTAAGGATTTGTTGTAGAAATGTTATATCTGAATGAGTTCATCACCCTATGGGAGCCTAATCATGTTGGTGCAGAAGAAGGATGGGACTTGGAGACTTTTCAATGACTATTGGGAACTGAACAAGATCACTGTCTGAAATAGGTACCCGATCCCACAAATTTATGACCTTCTGGACCAACTCAAGGGGGAGAAATATTTCAGCAAAATTGACTTGAAGTATGTGTATCACCAGGTACCAATCGAACCCTCTAATGTGTGTAAGACTACTTTCAAATCCAAGGAGGGCCTTTTCAAATGGTTGGTCATGCCTTTCGGGTTGACGAATGCCCTTGCAACCTTCATGAGGCTAATGGATGGCATCTTACGACCATTCACCAACTCATTTGTAGTAGTTTACTTGGATGACATTCTGGTCTTCAAAAAGACTCGGGAAGAACACCTCCACCACATCCGATAGTCCCTCCAAACACTGCGGCAACACAATTTGTGTGCCAACTTGGAGAAGTGAACTTTTGGCATGACCCAGGTTCAGTATCTGGGATACATTATTGATGAGAGGGGGGTGTATGTGGATCTATCCAAGATCCAATTCATTCGAGATTGGCAAGCCCCAACCACCCTAACAGAGCTACGCAGTTTTTTGGGTCTTGCCAATTTCTACCGTAGGTTCATGTTGGGATTCTCTCATATCACTTGGCCCTTGAGTCAAGTCATCAAGGGAGGAGCGAAAGAAAAATAATTTTGGTCTGAATCTCAACAGAAGGCGTTCGGAGATTTGAAGCATGACCTCTGCTCTACACCAGTGCTCACATTACCAGACTTGCAACAACCATTTGAGATCGAGACAGATGCCTTTGACTATGCTATTGAGGCAGTCCTTACTCAACAGGGGCATCCAGTGGCATATCATAGTGAGACACTTTCCGACACAGTCCACAAGTATCCCACTTATGAAAAAGGGATGTATTCCATTGTGCAGGCTTGCCGACAATGGAAGAATTACATTTTGGGAAAGGAAACGGTCATCCACATAGACCACCGACCCATGTAGTTCATATAGACACAAGGGAAGTTGAAGAATGATCGCCATCAGAAGTGGTCCACATAGCTACAACAGTTTCATTTGAACATTAATTACAAGAAAGGAAGCACCAATAATGTTGCAGACTACCTTAACCAACCACCTATCGCGATGTTAACCACTTTGATCAACTCTTGTGGGCACGAGACTTCTAATTGGCCACTTCTCTACAAAAGTGATCCAAAATTCAGCTACACATACAATACTCTCTTGGAGGGTAAGAAAGTTCCCAATTTTCACCTCCAGGATGCCCTGTTATGTCAACTGGGACACCTTTGTGTTCCTTCAAGTGAGCGTGCCAAGATGATTTAGGAAGTGCACTATAGTTAGTTCGTTGGGCATTTTAGGGTCTAGAAAACAGTGTCAATACTGCAAAAGTATTTCTATTGGCCAAACCTTCGACAGGATGTCGGCAAGTACATCATATATTTCACTTCCTGTGCCATTGCCAAACCGACCATCAAGAAGCAAGGCCTCTATACTTATTTGCCTACCCCTAGTCGACCTTGGGAACCCATATCCATGGATTACATGTCGAGCCTTCCTTATACTAAGCATGGCAATGACTGTGTTTTCGTGGTCTTTGATAGATTCTCGAAGATGGCTATTATGGCAGCCTGCAAGAAGAATATCATAGTAGAAGCCATTGCCCTTTGAATGAGTGTGGGTACACTTTGATATCCCACAGTCTATCATCTCAGATAGGGATAGAAATTTCCTCATTACATTTTGGTCCAGCCTCTGGTCAATGCAAGACAACAAGCTCACCAAGTACACAACTTTCCATCCCTAAACTGATGGCTAGATAAAGGTCATCAACAAGATGATCGTACACATTTTGCGCATGTACAACTCAAATAATCCATGCACAATGGGATGAGAGCCTCCCCTATGTACAACATGGTTATAACCAAGCCCTCCACAGCTCAACCGACCACATCCCCTTTCAGGTGAGCTTAGGATTCCAGCAATTATGTCCCATTGGCATAGCCATACCATTTGCAGCTACTCAGACTAATTCGGCTCATGTCCAGTCTGAAGTTTCCAAGGAAAATAGATTCATTGAGTGCATTCAAAACATTCCCCAATAGGTTCATGACATATTGGACAAATCCATTGCTAAGTACAAGAAACAACATGATCAGCATCGGGTGCAACACAACTTCCAGGTGGGAAATAAAGTGTGGCTACATTTGTGGAAGAAGTGCCTTGTTGGACCCCACCTCAATATTCGTCTGTTCTGATATGGGCCATACACCATCACCAAGGTTTTATGGGACAATTACTTCAAGCTCAATATCCCACCATTCCTTGGTCTTCACCCAGTGTTCAATGTGGACCACCTTCAACCTTACTTTCCACCTCTACTGGACACATCCGACATGGAAGAACAACTCACACCAACAGAGTTAAACCCAGACTGCATGGAACAAGCCACAACTGATCTGATTACATAAACATAGATCAACAACACCCACTAGCAGAGGATCCAGCTATATCAAGTTGTCAAAGCAGGCCAACTCCTTCACCAGGGCAAGTGGCTCACCAGGGACCAAGTTCAGCAGAAGTTTCCTCATCTCATAGAGGAACTCAACACAATGGGGACCATTGCTTCCTAAGGGGGGAGGAATGAACCAGGTGGATATTGATGGCCACCCGCCTATTCCACTTGAACCCCCACCATTTTTTGTTTCAGTTTTTTAGTTGCCCTAATTGTAGCACAATTTACTATTTTTGGCAGTTTTTCAAGTCCTGAACTTCCGGAGCTGTTTTGATGCCCTAAACGACGTTTTTTGGGCATGGTCCGATCGAAAATTTTCAAATACCATCATGATATTTTCTACCAACTATTTTATTCCTTGGATAGATTTTTGTAACGATGTATCATATGCGTCAAATGAAGATATTATGCCAAAGTTATGACCCCAGGAAATTGATGTACCAATTTACGCTGACGGGGCCCATATTCTTGTGTTTCATCTCCTAGGGTTAGGTTTTTTGGATGTTTAGGAATTCCATTGTTTCTCAATAATATATAGGCCTTCGAGCCTCATTGTAACACATAGTTCAAATTCTTGTAGCTGCCACATTTCTTCTCAAAGATAAACTACCAACTCCTTAGCTAGTTTATTTCCATTTTGTATGTAAGCATATTTCAGTCATTTGTTATTAATGAAATGAAGCATTATTTCCACTGCATCTTTGAGTTTATGTGTATTTATGTATTTCGTTGTTTTCCTACATAAATCTGAATCAAAATACCTTAATAAACCTACTATAATATCCAATTAATCCCATAAATGATCTTAAATCAGTTACATTCTGAGGGGCTGGCCAATCCATGATTGCCTTGATATTCTCAAGATCTACTACCACTCCTTATTCTGAAATTGTGTGGCCCAAATACTGAATTTCTCTCCAGAATAAATCACGCTTACTGTATTTGGCACACAACTAGTGATCCCTAAGAACCTGTAGCACCAACTTGAGATGCTCCTTGTGCTCTTCCTTAGTCTTAGGATACACTATGATATCATCAATAAACACCAAGACAAAATCATCAAAATACTTGGTGAGAACATTATTCATCAAACACATAAAGGTGGTTGGTGCATTGGTAAGCCCAAATGGCACCACCACAAACTCATAGTGTCCATACCTCGTTCTAAAAACTGTCTTGTGGATGTCTTCATCCTTAATTCTGACATGGTGATATCTCAATCTCAATTCAATTTTAGAAAATATTGTAGCTCCTATGAGATGATGAAAAAAATCATCAATCCTAGGCAATGGGTACTTGTTCTTGATGGTCATCTTGTTCAACTATCAATAATCAATACACAAATGCAAGGTACCATCCTTTTTATTCACAAATAGTGTTGGTGCTCCCCACGAGGATACACTCGGTTTGATATACCCTTTATCTATCATTTCTTTTAATTTCACTTTTAATTCTACCAACTCTGGTGTACTCATTATGTAGGGTACTTTTGATGCCAATGTTGTTCTAGGTACAAGATCTATAGAAAAATCTAGATCTCTCCTCAGAGGAAGTCTAGGTATCTCCTCTAAAAACACATCTCTAAATTCCCACAACATTGGGTGATCGTCAATATTCAACTCCTTACTCTTTGTTGCATTGAGTACTTGTATTGCATACAAGGGATGCCCGTTTTGACTAATCTTTTTGAGCTACAATGTTGATATCTACCTAACCGATACATGATTTTGAATGCCTTGCAATACCCTTCAATCTCGCTTTTGAATAATATGATTTTGACTAATCTTCATCTTCACACTCCAAGGTCTTGTCATAAAAATTCAATCTCTCTTTATGGACAACCAACCGGTCCATGCCTAACAACACATCATATGATCCTAAGGGTAGGTTGTTTAAGGCTGCTTGAGTATGCAATCCACTCATTTCCAATGAACATCCCTCTATTACTTTTTCTACCTTCCTCTTAGTCCCTATGGCTAGCTGAACCCACCATGCCTTTGAATGATTCTTTATCTATATGGCAAATGCTTCAACAACATGAGGTTAAACATAGCTAATGTTAGAACCAAGGTCAATCAAAATAAAAATAGGTTTCTTGGAAATTATACCTTCCAATTCCACCACAGAGGCTTGGTGGTTTGCTTATTGATTCTCAACAACTGCATAAATCCTTGTCACACTGATGTCATGTTGTTTGTGAGGACAATCTCTCAACAGATGTGCCTCTCTGCAACCCCAACATTGTTGGTGTCCTTTCTTATACTCCTCTACTTTCTCTCTTTCTTGTTCTGCTAGCCTATTCCCACTCTGTGATGGCAATTTATGCTAGTGCATACTTCTGCTCGGATGGATGAACTAAGCACTTTTCTTGGGATTATTATATTGGGATGGTTTTAATCCCTTCCTATGTAATCTGGGTTTACCCTTTCTTTGCCAATCCATAAGATGATCATGCCTCTTCTTGGATTGGTCATAGCAAAAGGTATCCTTCCTAATGGTATCCTCCAAGTTCTTAGGGTTGTCAAACTCAATCCTATCCTGAAAGGATTGTGGAAATCCACTGAGGAAACATTGTATTCTTTCATTCTCATCCTTTAGATAAGGAACCTCAACAATTCTAAGAACCTCTTGGCATAAGCATCCATGGTAAGTTTCCCTAAGTTGTGTTCATGGAATTCCTTAATCTCATAGTCATAGTACTTCTTTGATAATCACTATGCCTTCCTGAAGTATTCCTCAAAATACTTCCATGTCAGTTCACTTTCCTTCAATCCATTAATTTCTTTGAGTTCCTCCCACTATATGGAAGCTCCTCCATTTAGATTGAAAATGGATATTTTTTCCTTTGTATTTTTCGAGTAATTATGCGCTCAAAAATACTTCCCCATTTCTAACATCCAAGCTTCAACTTCTTCTCCTTTATTGATTTCTCCATCAAAGGTAGCTAGCTTAGCCTTCTTGAATTCTTTTGTTGGATAACTCTATGAGTGTCTCTTATTTTTCTTCTTAGGAACACTTGAACCAGTGTCATTGCTAGACAATTCCTCTGTAGTGGTCTTCCGACTAGATGAATTTTTGGAAGTCTCCCCACTAGTTCTATTTCTTTTATCATTTCGATGCCTTTTCTTGGAATAACTTCTTCCCTCATTACTATGAGGTGTTCCATGCTTCTAGACATCTAAAGGGCTCTTCAATTTCTTTGAGTGTTTTAGTTATGCATTACTAATGGCTAGACCTTGCTACAAATTCTTTTGAATATCTGACATACTTTGCAACAATACTGCATTTAATTATGTCTTCTCTGCATCAACTCTCATGAGCCTTTGATTGTCTTCCTTCATACTTCTTACTGTTTCTACCAAACATGTATGGGTTTCTCTGGCCCTCTTGCCATCAGAATATTCATCTCGAAAATGAGGGGGCTCTTCCATGTTGAGTTTCATTATTCACCTTTCAATATCTCCTATGTGCTGAAATAACAAAATGCTATTAGCAAATCACATTTCAAAAGGAGTGACATATAATAAAAATGGTAGGCCTTTCAAACATCAATTTTCTTCAACAATCTTGATCCAGGACTCCATTCCTGTTATTAATCCTGCTCAAAATTGTCGTCAATATTCATCAACATAGATAAATCATTTAATGATTGAAACAAAAACTTCCATTACATAAAATATTACAGAAATTATTTATGCTTGGTGACCCATTCGAGCGTAGGTTTTGAACTCTGCTTTGATACCACTCTGTAACACACCAAACCCCCTTAAGCTCTCTTAGGCTGGTGGGGTGTACAAATTTACTCTTCTTATTTTCTCAAAACCACCTTGTTTACTCACCCCTCTAAATCGAATTCTAATCTCATAATCTAGTTCTTCTCTTTGAGATATTTCTGACAACTGTAACCATGCTCAAAACTAAGTTTATAATCGAAAGATTGGACCTTTTAAATTTTTAGGCCTTCTCCTACCATTTCCATGTGGCACCCATGTGGTTCCACATCACTCATACCATCCGATGTGGATTGACGTTTTAGGAAACATCAACCCTCCAACATGGCACATCTCAACTAGTAGATTATGGGCATGTTACACATACGACGATGGTCTTGAAGGTGGTTCCATACCTCAGTGGGCATCGAGATCCAGTGAATCCCCACACTAACACAACAAAGGTTCCTCCCATTTTCCATTTATCTTTTGGTCCGATCCCCAAAGCCATACCTACCTGAGAACAAACACCCATCAGAACAC
>JASDQU010028821.1:29113-48131 GCA_032191745.1 Picea mariana
AAGAGGGACTTTCTCAGGATGAGAAAGAGTTTCGAAAAACTTGCTTCACCATGTTGGAGATGATGAAAGTTTTGTATGAGGATTACTTGGAATGGAAAAGAACAAATATGGGTGAATCTTCAAAGGGAAAAAGTGAAGAAGGAGAGGATCCTCCTCAAATCCCCCCTTCACCTCCATCATCACCTCCTTCTTCTCCTTCTTCTTCAAGTTCAAGTTCTAAATCCAATGCAAAGAAATATGTTCATAAACATAAGAATGAAATGCCATTATTAAAACTTGATGTTAAATTCGAATTACTGATATATGATGGTGAAGTTAAAGCAGGGAGACTTGACAATTGGATCAGATAGATGGAGTTCTATTGCAGTGTGCAACAGATCAAGTATGAGGCCACACAAATCAAGTTGGCATCATTGAGACTTGCAGGCACAACACTCATCTGGTGGCAAAGGAAGTTGCAAAATGGCACACAACAAGTGGTTAATGTATTTCCAGCATGGCAAAGTTTCATTTCTGCACTTAGAAATCAATTCTATCCTTTGGGTTATAAAGAGAAAGCATTAATTGAATGGAAAACTTTAAAACTAAGAAAAGGACAAACAATGCAAGAATACACAAATGGCTTTCGTAAAATGACATTGATGTTAGATATCCCTTTACATACTCAAGAAACTCTTATGAAGTATATAGGAGGTTTACCTGCACATATTAGAAACACTATATTCATGTTTGGACCAACTAATCTTGATGAGGTTTATGTTCAAGTGACATACATTGAAGCAGGGAAAACAGGTGTTGGTGTATCAGGGGAATCATCTTCAAGGAAAGAGGACAAGAGGAAGTGGCATGGAAAGAAGTCAAATGCAGCGACGAGAAAGGAAGAGAATCCATCTTGCAAGCATTGCAAGAAAGAGGGGAATGATGAGGACCGTTGTTGGCAATTTCATCCCAAGAAGAGATCTAAGTGGTTCAAGGAAAAGAAGGGGAAGCAAACAATTGCAGCAACAACACGACCCATAGACTTGGGATCGGATTTAGGTGATGAATCATAGGTCTCATTGGTTGGTATGATAGGTAAAATTGGTGGAGGAATTGATTATAGAAGTAACTTGTTTCACATCAAGGTCATCATGAGGCACACTAAGATAGACACATTGATAGATAGTGGATATCAATCTAATCTAATTTTAGAGGAATTGGTTAAGCAATTGGGATAAAAAGCATAGATAAATCATAAGCCATACACACTTAAATGGATAAGCAACAATCATCAAATGCACATAACCAAGCAGTGCACATTAAAATTTGAAATTTCATCTAAGTATGTGGACGAGGTAACATGTGATCTAGTGCCACTAAGTGAATGTGGAAATGTCTTAGGCAGTCCATATTTATATGATCATAAAGCAATCTTCTACATGACAAAGAATCAATATCATTTAACCAAAGAAGGTCAAGAATATGTGGTTCATGCTCATCATGTAACGGAAAACAAAACTCTTCAAACTATGGAACAATTAAAGAAGGCAGTTCAAGAAATCAACAAAGCTATAATTGTTTTAAATCAAGTAATCGATCTTAAGAAAGAACAAGAGATGATTTTGGAATGGAAAATCAATCAAATTTTGCTTCAAGATAAGCTCATGTTGTGCAAATATTACAAACATATCAACTCATTTGCAGTCGTATTTTTGATGTTATCATTAGTAATGTTGTCTACATGGATAATAGTGGCTTCAATAAGATGTGACAGGGTTCAAATGCAAGACAATATGTTGTCAATTTTCATGATTATGTTACAGATGATCTTGATAAGATAGGTGCACAGGACAGAGTTCAAAGACAGGGAACAAGTTGGGTGGCCTATCCTGATCTTGATGACTGGTTAGTAACCTTTTGGGGACCAAAAGGTCCTTTAGTGGGGAGGTGTGATCCATAATCGGATCCAAGAGCTTGATGGGGCTCAAAAAGGCCTAAAAATCACAGTTATTGTAATGGCTTCAAAACGGATGTGTGCATAGGCCTCGTCAATACAAACCCAACACAAATTGAACAGGCTCAAACAGGCATCGTATGCTCAAGTTATGGAGATCTGTTTGTTTTTCCAAATAGGCAAAAACAACGCTAACTATACAGTCTGTATAGTGCCACATGGCAACTGACTATATAGGTCATACGGTTGTACAACTGGCATGGAAGCATAGTTGGCGCAGACATGGTAGGGTTCGTACAACTGAAGTGTCAGGCTGACTAGGCGTATGGATTGATGATGTGGTAGGTATAGGTGGACCAACAAGGAAGTGGCACATGTCACCACTGCAAGAGTGACATGTGGCACTTCTACATGGTGACACATGTTACACCCGTATGGTGACATGTGGCAGATAGGTTAGACAGGTGGCAGGGTACGACGCTGATAGATGGACCAATTGGTGCATGACACGTGGCATTGAAATTTGATGAACGGGGAGGTGCCACGTGGCCCATACATGGGCTTCCACGAGGCACCCTTTGACCAGTTAATGGTTTCTGCAAAAGGTATGGAATCTGAGAGGTTTGAACTAGATACCTCAGCATGGGAGAAATACTTGGTAGAGTTGAGCTAGCCGGACCACCCACAGGTGGTTCTTATAATCTATATGGAAAAACTATTATATAAAGTGGGTTTGTTGTATAAGCGGAGGCAGAAGGGGGCTGGGACCTAACCCCAGCCCACGGATTTATCATTCCACATAAACCACAGCTTAAAGGGGGCACTCCACTACCATTTCAAAAAAGGGCGCGGGTGCCACGAATCCAAGCTCAACCTCTAGAGCATATGATGCCATAAGGCCCGGGGCTATAACCATTTGCTAGCATGTAGAGTTTGGGACGTGGTCCTATTAAGTCCTGCCATGTGACCATTATATGCGGGATAAGGGTCATCATGTATCCCTTAGGGTTTGGCTCTTGGCCATTCAATTTCCATGTGACCCTGAAATAGGGGATGTGTGCCCAGGATTGAGGGCTTAGCCCAATTATATTGCAGAAGTAGGTTTTTACCATATATTAGTGGACTTTTGTGATTTATTCAGCTAATATTGGAGAGTTTTGGCCCTTTGTGGGGGATATTGGGCCCTTTTTGAAGCCATATCTTGGGGGGAAGTTGGGAGATGGTTACCAACTTCAGATCTATATAAACCAGGCCTTCTTGATGCCATGAGAGGAGATTCAGAGCAGGTTTATGCTGAATATTTGCCAAGCCAAATCCATTTTTATGCAGGGAAGCTATTGAGGAACGCACCTTTGTGGCCCATTTTTGGGAGCTCCGGTCATCCGAATTGAGATCTAGTAGAACAAGACCAAATCATTTTTTTAACCTTTTTGCACTGATGTGATGTACTTATTGAGATTTGAACAGAAATAAGAAAGCCTCACCCACTGAGACAAAAGCTCGGAGACGTAGGCGAGATTGTCAAACTCCGTTATCACATTGGTGTTATGGTTTGTTGTTTTTTTATGCTTCATTTCAGTTATGTACATGTTTATATGGTTGCCACATATCTTCTATAACTTCTTCCTCTTTCTTAAAGCTTCCTAATTGGTTAATCAACACATGCTTAATAATTCAACCATAGTCGTGTTAAAGATCTTTTCGGATCAGTAGATGTAGTCCCATTGGATGTGTGTGAAGTCATTTTGGTAGGCCCATACCTCTTTGTGAGAGATGTCATCTTCAAAAGGAAGGAAAACCAATATCAAGTTATTAAATATGGGAATTCTTTCACAATAAATGAATACAAGGGATAGAATTAATTATCTTTGATCAACACCCTTCAAGTCAGAAAAATAATTGGCTATACTAAGAAACTTGTCTTGTTGTTCTTAAGAGAAGGAAAGCAACAAGGAGAGGGCAGTGACGTGAAGATGAAATAATCCATGAAAGGATGCGATAGTAAGTAGCACCAATAACTACAATAGTTGATCAAATCCTATAAAGAGGTGTTCCAAGAACCTCAAAGGCCACCACCTAAGAGGGAATTTTAGCATGAGATTCAATTGTTTCCAAAGACTCCATTGCCAAACATTGGGATGTATAGACCATCCATCCTAGAAGCAGAGGAAGTGAACAAACAATTGTAGCAATTGTTAGAGTAGGGATTCATTAGGCCAAGCAAATCACCTTATGGTTCACCAATCATAATGGTGTTCAATAAATATGGGAGTTGGAGAATGTGCATTGATTGTTGTGCTTTGAAAAAAGTCACCATCAAGAATAGATATTTGCTACCACAAATTGATGACTTGTTGGATCAAATACAACAAGACAATTTCTTCACGAATATGGACCTCAAATTAGGCTACCATAAAGTAAGGATCAAAGCAAAAGATGTGTGGAAGAAAACATTCAAGATAAGACAAGGTTTGTTCCTTTCAATTTATATAATGCACCTACAACTTTCATGTGCTTAATGAATGATGTATTGCATCCATTTATTGACTCTTTTGTAATATTATATCTAGATGATATACTAATCTTTAGCAATAGTTGGCAAGCGTACATCTCACATGTGACATGGGTACTAGAGACATTCAAAAGGAATTACTTGATCAAAAATTTGAAGAAATATGAATTTGGAAAAGAGTCATTGATTTATCTTAGATACATGATTGGTGGAGGAGACCTGAGCATGGATCCTGACAAGATTGTATAAATCAACCAATGGCCTATTTCTACAAGCCTAACAAAGGTAAGGAGCTTCATAAGAGTAGATTAATACTCGAGGAAGTTCATAGAAAAAAATTTAGAAGTAGCTACACCATCGCATGCTATGACTGCTAAAGGGGAGAGTTCCCATTAGGGAAAGCCACAATGATGGTCCTTCAAACAACTAAAGATGAAGATCAACAATGCACTAGTTTGATCCATGCCTCATTTGTAGCTTCCATTTGAACTAGAAATATATGCAAGCATGTATGATTTAGGAGTGGTGCTTTTGAAAGGAGGAATACAAGTATGCTATCATTTAGAATTGTTTCATGCCATAGTTTTGGACTATCCCACATATGAAAAATAACTATTTGCAATTGTGTAACTGGTGAAGGAGTGGAAGTACTATCTCTTAATGAAGGAGATCATCATATACATCGAACTTCAGTGCATGTAGTACCTAAAAAGTCAATCAAAATGTAACAAGTGAGACATTACAAATGGATGGGATTCCTACAATGATTCCATCTACTAATAAAGTACAAGAAACATGATGCAAACAAGCTTGTTGACATGCTTTCATGACCCCCACTTAAGAATATTGTATTGATTGTTATGATAATGCAACTAGATCCCTTCACTCATTATCCGTTGACTAATATTATTAGAGCGGTGAATATTTCAAAGGAATATACCAACAACTAAAAGAAAAACCAATTTTCAATGTGAAAGGGAATGGATACCATCTCCAAAATGAGATATTGTACAAGTTATACAAGTTATGCATACCATAGGTTAGAAGAACTCAATTAATGAGAGAATCCCACACCTTCAGAATAGCCATGGATTTTGGTTTGACAAAGACAGTGGAAAATCTATAGAGGTATATGTATTGGCCAAGGATGCAAGAGTAGGTGGTAATTTATGTTAGGCATTTCATTATTTGCAGCACTAGCAAGCCTAGCAATAGGAAAATTGGGACGTGCATGTCACTACTTATTCCAAACAAACCATAGGAGAGTATCTCCATGGACTTTGTTGGAGGTTTTCCCTTGTCCCAGAGAGGCCATGATTACTTATTTTTTATTTTCAACCAATTCAAAAAGAAGTGTGTGCTCATTCCTTGCAAGAAGACTATCTCCAAATAAGAAGCAACTCAGTTGTTTTTCACTCATGTGTGGGTACATTTTGGATTGTCAAGATTTATCATATGTGATCATGTTTGTAGGTTCTTGGGCATATTTTGAACAACACTTTGGGAAAAGATGGATTCCAATCTAAGGTATTCCACTACTTTTCATCCTTGGACTGATGGACAAATTCAAGTTGTAAACTAGACATTGGTACGATTGTTGAAATGTTGTAATAGAAAGAATATAAAAACCTGGGATGAGAAACTTTTGTACATCCAACACTCATACAATCAACCCCTACATTCTTTTGAAAAAAAGTGACCTTTTGAAACTTGTTTCATCTATCTACCGCCATCACCTTTTGACATTATGTATGGGAAACAAAAGGAGGAAGTGGATGTGAAAGAAGAAGTGAGGAAGTGATCTGGATTTATGAGCAGAACAAAATGAAACCACAAATTTATAATATTAACACAGAGACACGGTGAACAATAACAGAGATACAGTAAAACTTGACTTCTATTAAATAAGAAATATGTTGAAAACTATAAAATGCAGACTGAAAACAAGCTTGCTAGAATGGTGGCAACTTATCTATGAGAAGAGATGTGAAGGCTACGCTCATTAGCAAGAATATGAATATAATGAGGCTTTGAAGGAATTTTTACAATAAACATGAATGCCAAAACCCTAGACATCCAAAAACCTAACCCTAGGAGATGAAGCACCAAAAGTCATGTGGGCCCCGTTGGGGTAAGTTAGTACATCAACTTCTCAGGGTCGTAACTTTTTCATACGATCTTCATTTAGGGTGCACGATAGATCGATGGAAATGTATTGACGATCATGAAAAAAGCGTCGTTTAGGCCCTCAAAATGGCCCCGAAAGTTCAGGAATTGAAAAACTGCTAAAAATAGTAAGTTACCAAAAAACTATTTTTAGTCGGTTGGAAAAAGGTGGGTGGCCACAGAGATCCTCCTGGATCAGGAAGAAAAGTAGATTCATGGAAAGGATCTAAGAAATGTACTTGAAAGTACAGTATCATATTGAGAAAATCTAACAATGATATAAGGCCAAACATGACCAACACATAGAAGACCATAAATTCCATGTTGGATACAAGGTATGGCTTCACCTCTAGAACAAGCATTTGAAAGGATAATCCAAGAAACTCAAGCCCCTAAGATACAAATATGTTGACATCATTGAGAGGGTATGTTATCACTCCAGGAAACTCTCCTAGGTTGTATCTCAGAGATGCATGGTAACTTAACTTATCTTGCAATTTTTTAATCAAATGGATCGAGATGGATGATTCAATCAAATCTCACACACTCTAGACATATATGAATACTTTCAGAAAGATAAGTCTTTCAACCAAAGGTGTTCAGAAGGTTTAATAAATAGTGAAAGTATGTAGAATACCTATAATACTAGCAGAAACATATACACATAGTACATATGAATGGTCAGATAAAATAAGTGAAGTACTTGCATATTATATGTTTATGGATGTAATGAAAAGTTGACAGTTATCATACATCAGATAAACAATAAACAATGAACATAATATTCAGATACAAGTAGGATAAGAGAGAATAAGAAAGTCTGAATAGAGATGGCAAAAGAAGCTTATGTCTGATATATATTCAAAAAGTCTGAATAATACAATAGTAGTGGTCAAGTCCCCATAGTCAACCCCCCCCCTTTACAATATGAAATCAACAGGATTATATATCCTTTACAACTTATTTGAGATCCTCAAAATATGGATCTGATAACCACTTCTTCTATCTTTAGTTTGTGGAAGATATCTATCACAAATTCGAATTTGTGAGGTGGCTGGAAAAGATAGAAATTTCTGGAAATATGTTGCTCCAATATTCATGTATATCCTCCAAATCCAAATAGATATTGGTAAACTGAGAGAGGTTATTGAATATCAAACAGTTCTTATGAAATACCTTCTTCAATTTCTAAAAATACTCTTCCATCGCATCAGAATCTGTCCTCAAAGACAATGACTAAAACAGGAAAAACAAAGTATTTAATTTCTGGAAATATGGTGCTTTAAGATCAACCTATTATTCACAAAAAAAAATAGATATTAGGAAAATGAGAGAGGTTATTTAATATCATACCATTATTATGAAAAACCTCCTTCAATTTATAAAAATACTCTTCCATCTGATCAGGATCTGTCTCCCAAGAAGGTGACTAAAACAACAAAATCCAGATTTCCAAATCTAGTCATATTCCTATATTTTAGGAATTGATCCTGTGAGCGATATTTCTTGTAAAGAAGGTGTTTCTCTCCGATTTTCATGCCCTTGGTGTAAAATGTGGAGAAATGGGGTTTAAAAACCCCATTTTCGTTTTATTCAAAGGGTGCAGTCATGAAGGCCAAGCCCAACACACAGAAGAAGTCCTTTTTCGGGCTTAAAATCAAGCAAGCGGGCATTTTGTTTTCAATAGCAAGGATCCATCGACGGAGTAGAGAAATGGTCGGTGGGTAATTGCATTCAACCGAGTCGCGCCAAGTATAGCACAGAATTTTTCAAGGAAGCGAACGGTCGAAATTCTCCGTGGAGAACTCGCGAAGTTACGAGGGTCGTTGATCGCGATCAGTTCAAGCGTGGGATTATCTATTGAACTCGGGGTTTGTGGGTTTGGAGGGTGGACCATATCCTTTGGTTGTGCGATATCATGAGTCGTAAGAATTGTGGAAAGGAAAGGATCCATCACCTCTCAGGATTTTGCAAAGGGAGAGTGCCAAGGTTCGACACTCCAACTCGTGAGGTCGCGAGTTGCGAAAGGCCCTAGTACTTAAGCATTGGCCGACGGTTACATGTGGAGGGCGCTGACAATAAAAAGAGCTATACCCGTATCACCATATCGCATCTCGGGACTTCGTAAAAAGGGAGCATGAAGGCTCTACCCTCCAACTCACGAGATTGCAAGTTACGAGAAGTGTTCAAAGGGGAGTCAACCATTGCTGACCATCGCGTCTCAAGACTTCGCAAGGGGAGAATGCCAAAGCTCAACACTCCAACTCACGAGGTCAGGAGTTGCGAGAGGCGCTAGCACTTAACCCCTAGCCGACGGTTACATGTGGAGGGTGCTAACAAGGAAAGGATCCAGACCCGTATTGCCATCTCGGGTATCGAGAGTTTGGAAAAGAGGAGCCGAGGGTCTTCGACCCACGAACTCGCGACTCACGAAATGAAAAAGAGCCTTTAATGTTGGGCCCATGATCCTAGCACTAGGGTTGTATGAAGTATGACTAAAGAAAGTGAGCACGCAGGGCCAGATTTGTTCAAATGGTGAAATAATCGTGGTCGTCAGTCTTTAAAAACCAATCTAATTGTTGATCATGGAGCAGTCTCAGTCGTCCATTAGGGAAGACTCTCGATGCATGAAATTAAGGAGCAGGCGGATCTAGGCAGCCAGGATTTGCGTGCCTAGATCTACGGTCCAGAATGCAGTGGTTTTTAGCGCAGCCCCCTTTGCTCCCATGGAACCTCCTAAGCTCGTTGGTCCCCACCTCTTCCCATGTCTCCATCACCCACTTCAACACCTTCTGCCATATGTCCTCCACTGTACCTCCCTCACCCATCTGTACCCCGCTCTCCTTGACACTTCCACCTGTTCCCTATCCATACCCCATGGCATTTCTCATCTGGTGTCACCGCACCACCTCATCCTACTCGCCCGAGTCTCATCCAAAAATCCACTAGTTGGGTCCCCTCGCAGCAGTTCAACGAAGCAGCAGAAGCCAGACTGCCACGTCCTGCAGATGTATAGTTGACCAGGCCATTCCGAGAAAAGCAGATATTAAAGTAGTTGGTGGTGGTTAAACATCATCTCCTTCCATAAATAGAAGTTCGGGAAAGGACCAAGCACAGAGGCAGACTGTCAGTCCATCCTGATAGAGATTTCCTCTGACAAACGACTGCATGGGCAGTCTGCCCAACATCTTCATGTGCCTCCTGATAGAGAATCTCCTCGACGTCGAGCATTGAACTCATGATGTGATCATGTTCTCACCGCCGAAGTCAGTCCCAAGTATATGTAGGAATTTTTGCCATTTTTGTAAGGATCAATGGTAGAGAAAAGCTCCCGATTGTAAAGTTTTAATGGACACTCTAGTTCTCTAGTTATGTATTTGTATGTGAGATTTCTTGTTTTATAACAAACAGCTTTCTTATCCCATCTAGTTTCATCTCATACTAAGAGAGTTCATGATCGACTGATTCACGTGAAATACTGTGACTATGTTAAGATAAAGGATTTATTGTAACACCGTTATATTCTCTAGTGTTGCCTACATTCGAGCATAAAAAGTTCTTATGTTTGGGTTTTTCTTCCACAGGTTGTCAGAAGCTTGATGCCTACAGTAGCCCTCATCTTTTCCTTACAAAAGTCGTCCTCCTACTCACCCTTACTACAACTCATTGTCTAAAGTTTAATTAAGACCTCACCTACCTGTGCATGTCCAGCCTAGTTTCAGAGTTAGAACGATATTTTTCTGAGTTTTCTTCCACTTGATCACCCTCTATAAACAAATTGTGACATAAACTAATGGGCATCGGGCTCTGCTCCTACTGCAATCCAGGAGTAACTTCCAACGCCAACAGATCCCTAGAATATTTCTATTGATCAAATGAAGTGCCACCTGAACTCATGGATGATATTTTATAATATATTTGACCATATTCTCCTAAATATACTCAACCAAGTCAAATTTTTACCTTTTGACCAAAATCTATGCATTTTTACCCAAAAATAGAAAGACCAATTAGTCTTCTTGCCTCATCATCTACCTCAAAAGCTGAAAAGGGATGATGTTGTGTATCCCTTTAATTATTATCTATCATTAGAAACCCCCCTCGAGGTATTTGGATCAAAAAATAATCAATCTGAGAAAAAAGAAGAGCAATCTGCAATTTTATGCACTTTCGGTGGCTAAGGAGCCAAATTTTCTAGCCTGTAAGCCACCAAAAGCTCTGCTTTCGATGGCTAAGGGCAGTTGTGAAAGCCTACCTAAGCCACCGAAAGCTCTGTTTTGAAAATAGTTTTCAAAATTGCAAAAATATGTTTCCTCTTAGCTTCTTGATCTTCAAGGTTGTTCATTTAAGTTCAGGGTTGCTTCAAATAAGTTGAAGAAATCAGTGTTGTATCTCTTTAGCATGTATTTGTTTCAAAACCAAATAACACCTGATTTGATCCAACACCTTTTGATCATGCTTTCTTTTCTGCAATAGCTATGATGAGATATACCTTTGTTGGCAAGAGTAATGATAGTTTTACCACAACCGAATGTACCAAATCTGACACATGTTCCTTCAAGCACAGAAGGAAATAGAGCATCTAAAACACATGGTTCAGTTAACATAGGAATATCAGTTGCAATCTTGACAGATCCAAGCCAAGGTATATTTTGGATTTAAATGCTAGTTGAATAGACGCAACAATTTGTGAAATAGAGGCTTCAAATATTAGTTCTAATATTATTGCTTTCACCATCACGTGAACCCTGTACTGTGTGTTGAAACCTCAACAAAATTTTCCCTCTATATGTAGCATAATCACTGCTCCAAGATTGTCAGTGTTGTAACCATTTCCAAGTTCCTGTGCTTTTGGTGGCTAGGATATCCCCGAATTTCTCATTTAAGCCGCGGAAAGCTAGGCTTTTTGTGGCTTAAAATCCCTTTTGAAAAGGCGCTTAGCCACGAAAACCTAAGATTTGAGTTTTTTGAAGGAAAAACCAAACCAAATGTTAGGCAAACTTTATTATAGACTTAGATCTTGTAAAAGTCAACCTCAAGAAATTTAGAAATGTATTTTTTAATGACCTCCTTCACCTAAAATAAACAAACTTGACTGTGTTATTTGAGGAGATAATCGGGTAAACAAGAATGCTTTCATATTGAGACTTGGTTTCTTCATGTTGAATGTAGTGAATGTAGAATGAGATTACTTCAATGGTGAATAAAAACTATCTAAGGTTGTTCAAGATTTCCATGTTGGATGGAGAAGAAGACCTGTTGGCCCTCGACCAAGTTTTGAGGAATGCTTGGTCATATTTGACTATTTTTGGACTTCGATGGCCTGTCAAAGAGGGAGCGCCAGGAGAAGTAGAGATCATGGGATCTTGGCTCACTTTTGAGGACCTTTTAGGGTTTTGGGTTAATGTAACGGGAAAGGGATGTTGGCCCATGGGTTTACGCATGCTTAGGCCCATTTTTGTAATCTATAGATATATACTTAGGAGGAAAGTAGTAGTAGTACATCTATGTGATGTATAGTTGATGGCTTAGTGCTAGTAAATGGATCTGTGTGATTTGCTGCATATTGTAATTTCTCTATGCATGATTGTAAGAAGCTTAGAGAGCTCAGTGTAAGTTGTTGTAGTTTAGTGCTGAGGTGCAAGGAAGAAGGATCTAGCGAGTTGTGTGGATCTTTTGTCTTGTGTGAAGTAAGGATTATTGAAGCTCTATGTTGTAATTGCTTTACCGAGATAATAAAGAAGAATAATTTGTGGACGTAGCCCCAGGGTGGGGGTGAACCATGGTAACTTTGTGTGTTGTGCTATGTGCTTCGATCTGATGCTAAATGCCTTGATGTGTTGAGATAGATCTAGTTATGCTTTGTGCTTATAAAATGCGAATGAATGTTAGATTTGATATATAAATCTCTTAGTGCTTGATCTGCTGAATCTAATCTATATTTTTGTGGCTAAAGTACTGAATCATGTTAAATCTAAGTACTTACTATGATGCTCTGTGCCAACTGTGAAGTATCTTAAGGGTTGAATATTTATGGATAATCTACACTAGGTAATTACTAAGCACTATAATCACAGATCGGTGTCCCAAATAAGGTTGCAGACATCTAAGTCCTGCAACCAAACCTGCCTCCACCTCGGGTGAGACTTCATCTTCTTCGCAGGAGTTGCCGAAAGGGTCGGTAGTTAGGGTTTTGTTGGTGCTCTCTTGAGCGTTGAACCCTGGGTCTTCCCCTATGCCAATAAATGGTTCTGTTGTCGGGACCGAAACTGTGATTGTTGGGAACTGAGAAAGAAGAGACTTTGTGCAAAAGGAAGCTTTGTGCATAGATCTGTTGCCCTAGTGTGTAGCTTTTTACTCGACCTATGAAGCTTTGTTCCAAGAATAAGGTCAGATCTGAAGAAAAGAAGCAATATCTAAATGTTTTGTGCTCTAAGAAAAGTAAAAGTGGAAATTTCTGAAAGAAAGAAGTCAAATCTGTAGAAAAGAGATAAGATCTGTAAGCCCTGTGCTCTAATAAAGGTAAGAATAGTCAAAAGTTCTTAGATCTGGAAGCTTTGTTCTCTGTAGAAGTAATATAAGTGAAATTTTTTGTTTCTAGAGCATGGATCTAGGTATGTTTGATAGATTATGTCCTAGCTTGAAAACTAGGGAATTAATAGATGAAAGAAAGTTTGATATGAATAGATATCATAAGTATAATGATAGATATGTTATAAATATCTATAGAAAGAATGTTTGGACTAACAAGTGGATGCATGATCCTAGAAAGAATTTTTTGTAGGCTAGTTACCATGATCCTAGCGCACAGTATAGAAGAAGTTGGGGATCATTTAAAAGAAGGAGAGGATTAACCCTCTGTTACATCTGCAGACAACTGGAACATCTTGCTAAGGAATGACTTAGAAGAAAACCTAGTTGCCTATGTTGCAAGTGTTATCACTGAAATTTCGTCCGCACATGGTTACAAGAACTCAGCATCGTCAAACAGTAATGAAGTCATTCATGAACCTGAATTAATACCACAGCATTCAAAAATGTCAAAAAACTATACAAATTAGTGAAAATTTGAAGAGCGCTTTGCATACATTGGGCGCGCGTGCACATGCGCGGAACAGGAACATAGAAAGCACGCATATGCTCATGATGCACGACTGTTAGCGCAAAAATTCGCGCACCTACTAAACTCCGCATTTATGAAAGTGGTCGGCCTCCCAACCACTTATGGTTCTTCTCCCAAGCCTATTTGACTTTCAAATCAGGGCTGGATCCGACTGGTGGGCTGGTCAAAGACCTAATAATACCCTAAATGGCCTCTTTTCACACTACAAAGCAGTTATACAATAACCCAATGAAATGCTATAAAAAGCCATGAATGCACCTCATTTTCTCAAGGAATTCAAAGTAATATTATGCTGCCTATATTGTTTTAAGGACTCCATCCTTGACAAGAGCACATTGGCACCATTTCATTGAGCAATCCATCTCACCATTGAGTGGATTTGTAAGGAGTTCTTTCATCATCATTTTTGTTTTCTTTGTTGTAAGAAGAGCCAACTAGTGAGGGTCCAAGAGCCTTCCCTTGGAGAAAGAAGGGACTCATAGTCCCCTTTCTTCTTGGTGCTTTGTTTTCATCAATAGACCAGCCTCTAACATTGGTGACATGGATCTTTTTGTTCTTTTTTTTCTATGCTCATGATTTAAATTTTTATTGCATCTATTAGTCTAATTTTTAGTTATAGTTTTGTTTTTCTTTCTCTAACTCTTTTCTCTACAGTTGTCCTGCTCAGCAGACCCAACTGAGCTTGCAAGCACCTTGATTCTGCTCACCAAGGTGATGAAAAAGGTGCAACAGATTAGCGACTCCACTGGGGAAAGGTATCAATTTCCTACCTCATTTGGGTTCATTTTTCTCTTCTTTTAGTTTGTTTAACTTGCAGATGCACTAACCGGACTAAGCCGACCTGCCAATCAACCAATTCCAAGTTGAATTGAGAGAAATCCACTCGGATTTTTCATTCTCGGCCGTGTGCCACATATGCGCAGGTGTTTTAACCCACAGACGCGCATCATGCGCCCATGCGCCTGAATCACGTTTTTGTTCTGCGCACGTTCGCTTTTTAGCTTGCCTCTGATCGCGCGCATGCGCTCTGTGCGTCTCTATCTCCACTGGGACCCATGCATCTGAGCAAAATTTCACATTGTAAGTTGAGTGAAATGTGGGGAAGGCCATCTACCCTCTTAAAAATAATGTCAAGCATGTTGTAAAGCTGTACCACACTTAGTCCCCTCATCATATAAAGGGGTTAGTCAAACACACATAGGCACTTAGGAGGATAAAATCAATTTCCCTTATTTGCTTTTTGCCACATGGATGGCTTGTTTTGACTCACAAGATAAGGTGGAAATCATTTTTAATCACATTTAACTTACATTGGGACTAGAAGTTGAGTAACAATCACTTAGTATGCTCTTCTCTCGTGCCTCCAAGCGACCTTGAGAACCAGAAAAAGATTTTGAAACAATTTCATCTCCCTTAACAAAGTTTAAAACCTTTAGGAGAGGACAACAACCCTTTTTGGGACTCCTCTTAGTTTGCTTTTTCAAATACATCTTAATATTGTAACGGGCCCATACATGCCCACATGCTACAAAGATAGGATAGTGTTTGAACTTTTGCTTTCTTAGATCAAAACACTAGGGAAGTTAAAGGATAGTAACGGACCCACATGTCCACATGCTAGCTTCCTAGGGCTTTTGAATTATGTAAGGTTGTACCAAAGACACTTAGTTAATTAGGTAATCAAACTCTTGTAAGGACCAAGCAAAGTCCACATGCAGCAAGGTGACATCTAATTTACTAAAAATTGGCACACTTTCACTCACACACAAAAGTCACTTATCACTCACATAGCTTCTTCTTGAAACGTGGAGGTCAAAGTAAGTTTCCTCAAAATGGATTTCGAAAATACCCCATCTTTTCTTGACAGGACTATCCACTCCCACTTTTAATCAACGAGGTTGGTTTGCACCCCCAAGCTCCCAAAACAACTACATCTAAAATCTTTCTAAAAACTCACTGAGTTTTCCTCCACAGGAGGTGCCAAAGGAAATTTTTTAGTCTAGGTAGGATTTCGGGGATAGGCATCCAAATAACTCCCCATTATCTGGTCTCACATTGTTAAAACATAGAGGTTGTCAAATAGGGAACTGAAAATCCTCCAAGTCAAGTGTTCCAATCACCATAAGGCAAGGAGATACCCATGAAGGGTTGAAGGCCGAGGTCCAGTTGTTCTGTGTGTCCCCCCTTGAGGCACCCACCTCTTGGACAGGATCCAGCCCGTGACCCATTTCTTAGGCTGAAAATCTAAATGACGCACTTTGACCGAGGTACCTAGTGAACAAATTTAGGACATCTACCTAGGTGGCAATTATGGGCTGTAATTGCACCTTGATTGGATTTTGTGTGGCTATTGGGAAATATCACTAGTTCTCTCGGGATATGCCCCCTTTACCCCTCATTATAACCAATTATTTCATCATTCACTAGTTTCTCTTCCGGTGACTTCAGACCCCACTGTTGAGTACTATTGGAAGGTCCAGTGCTATTCGAGAGGAAGGATGCTACGTCTTCTAGGATACAAGCATTTGCTTTCTTTTTATTCCCCCACGTGGAAAAAACCCACTTACCCACATATATGCTTCTTTCTCATTTTATGTATGATGCACATCTGATTACAGTTTGATTTGGATATATATATTGTGTAAACAGTCAACGCAAAGGCTCTTGTTTCTATATTACTCTCACCACTTTTTTCACACATACACACAGCTAGCCTGACATCATAGGGGAACTACAGAACCCCCGTCATTCATGACACTTGATCAACCTCCCTCCTATCTTAGGGGGAATATCTGGTTGTGCCCACTCATCGACACCTCCTTCACACACTCTTGTGAGTGNNNCCCCCCCCCCACTGCAGATGCCATATTTGGCCTCTCTCAACATACAGGATCTCACTAAACTCACTAATGATCCTATATTGAATGATCCCACATGGCATGCAATGTCAACCAAACTACCTTCAGACATACCAAAGTTTGAAGGAAAGGTAGGGGATGACCCTGCCAACCATGTCATGACCTTTCACCTATGGTGCTCCTCTAACATCATTATGGATGATTCCATCAGACTGTGATTATTTCAACGCACACTCACTGGCCCATCGGCTAAATGGTATGTCAAAGAAAAATCAAGGTCCCACGCAACCTTTGAGTCATTAGCCAAAGCATTCTTGACCTTCTTCCAATTACCCATCCGCCATGACAATGGTCTAGAACTACTGTCTAACTTCAAACAAACCTCAGCCACACACATCGCTGACCACATTCACGAGTGGCATAGGCGACGTAGTTTGTGCAAAGTAGAAACCACCAAGCAACAATGTCTCGACTGGTTTCTTAGATCACTTGTCTCTCTCCTCGGTAAGGATGTAGCTTCCACCTTCCCTCAATCCGAAGAGGAAGCCATCAGTAAAGCCCAACAGTATGACCTCATCTATGCACAGTCAGGATACTTATACACGGTACTTCCTGATCTTCCAAAACCTGTACCATTTAACCAAGACAAACCTGGGATGTCTCACTCAGCAGACGGACTAATAGGTGCCACCACACACCATGGTCCACAACCCCAACCACCACCTATGTATGGAACACCTTAATACCCGTCGGCATACAGGGGCACTTCTTATTACCCCCCACCCCCTTATCAACAACCATACCATGTTGCTATACCTCCACCCATCAGTGGACCACCACCGACACCTCCCATACATCCACCTATTCCCATGAACAGTGGTACTCCCTCAATATCAGCTTATAGTACTAGTGAAAGCACTACGCCTTCCTATGTACCTTATGAATCAGTACCACCACAAAATCCATACTTCCCATTTCCTGGTCCTCCACAACCCATGGCTCCCCCGCATCCTCATGTGGGGGTAAATTTTGTTCAACCCTTTACTGCTCAAAAATACCAAAATTTTGAACAGTTGAACACAACCAATCCAACCCATCCATCGAACAATGCCAAGAAGAAAGGATAGAACAGGAATAAAAACAACCCAGGTCAAGGCGGGAATCAACCCCCACAGCACCAACCAACTGGGGGCAACCTGAACTAAGGGAACCAAAACCCCCAAGGGGGCAATAATAATAACAAACGCTAAGGACGAAATAATGTTAAAACCATCTTCCTTTCTGCCCTTTGTGGTGATTTCAGCCATTACACTCATCATTGCCCCCAGATCGCTGATTTTAAATGGTTGAAAGACTCTGGTAGTCTTCCCCATTCTCCTGCACAACCTGCCCCTCAGCAGACACCACAACAATACGTGCAACAACCCGCTCCCGCCGTGATACAAAATCCTATTCCACATCAAGGTGTGATAAACACCCAACAAGACACACAACACCCCCCACCTCAGGGGGGACAATACCTCAACCCCAACAACCCAGTAGAGCGTACAATTCTCCTCACCAGTGAGGAAGAAATCCTTCTGCAAACGCGTAGTCGTCAGTATCATACACCCGCTGAGTCTCCTTCCATCCCTCCAGAAACAAACCCTCCACCGTTGGGACCCCCGTTGGTGATCCCTCACCCTTCCACTGAAACACCGCTTCGCATCCCTCGCATCCCATTGCGCAGGAATGTCCACAACCCACAGGATAGGGCAGCTCATAACTATAGTTTGGTAGACAACTTAGCACAATCCCCGGCTGCCATGTCAGTCTTGGAAGTCCTCCAGAATTTTCCTACTCAACGGAAATCACTACTTTCTTCCTTGGGGGCAGTCGACCCTGCAGATACCCGACTCATCACCTTTGATCTTGATAGCGGAGAACCTCGTCTTCCCACCTTGATCGCTTTTCAAATACCAGTGAAAATACGGAACATCACAATTCATCAGTGTATCATCGATGAAGGTGCATCTACATGCATCATGTCCAAAACAGTATGGAAAAAACTTGGTTCCCCGGAACTCATATCCTTTGCCATCACCTTACGAGCTTATGATGGACGACCATCATCTCCTGAAGGGATCTTCCAAAATGTCCCCGTTGAACTCGGGGGAAAGACTATTCTCATCGATATCGAAGTTATCGATGCCCCGCTTGATTATAATATCTTGTTCGGTCGTAGCTACATGTACTCTATGAAGGCAGTGGAATTTTTCGTCTTTCGGACAATGATGTTACCCCACAATGGGAAGATCATGACCATCGATCAAGTCTCACATTATGAGCCTAACCCATCTGCCAACCTCGATAACATTCTTCCTCTCATCCACACAAACCAAGATGCATATCCACTCGTTGAGATGGGTCCTGGGATTTTTAAAGAT
>JASDQU010028822.1:12432-23777 GCA_032191745.1 Picea mariana
TAACCTTTTTATCGACGGTTGGTGTAGATCCTCTGTTGCGCTTTATCCCTTTTTCTTCTGCTGCTCCTTCCAAAAAGCTTTCCTGCAATCAAGACAAAACTACGCATGCATGCTATTGTTCTACTAGAGAGTTAGAGATTAAGCATCAATCAAATAAAACATATGAGATTCGTGCATTTGGGATGGGAAAGGTATCTTTTTATTAATCTCAATATGAACCAACTTACAATGATTATAGAGACCGACCACAGTTCCTCGATCCTGATCCTGGGCTCCTCCTCTTCTTTGTCCTCCAACTGCTTTGCTTGAATTCTCCTAAAGCTTGAGGAAAGGCTAAAGGGTTGGGACAAAACGAATTCGGCAATTGGGCAGAATTTCTTTGCTATGATTTTCCTCCTTTGAATAGTGCCCCTACCGCTTCTTTTATAGGCTAGAAGGAGCTAGGGTTTTAGACGAACTCTCGGCCATGCATGGCTGGGAGTTCCAGTTAACTGACCCAAATCTTTTCGTCTCGGCGGAAACTTTCCTGATTTTTTGCTTTGTTAGGTAAACGCGTGCTGTAGTGGGCCAACCTGCGTTCCAACGTGTGCAGTATAAGGCCTGCCAACGTTCCAACACACCCAGTGATAGGTTAGGGCGCGGGTTACTTAATTTAGGAGGTTTTTTGAAGAGTTTGTTCAGCATGGCTTTGGCAATGAAGGACAATGAGTTGGCCTGATGCCAGGTAAGCATGGATGGTGCAATTTAGGGTTATAACAATATGTGGAAGGATCAATTACCATCTCTGGGTATCCTAAGAAACAACAAACCTTTGCAAGAATTTCTGGTTACTGCGAACAAACTGATATCCATTCACCATTTATAACAATTTTTACAATATCGCTTATAGTTTGGGTTGTTCGAAATGGGCAACCAGAGAGACGTGCAGATCTGTTGCTCCTCCTCACCATCGAATTCCAACAAACAAGATTTCAAATGTTAAATAGAATCGATGTTCTACGCATTCTAAGTTGTTGAAACTGAAGAGGCAGTTCATTTTTCCAGGCCATGGCACTAGAAATCGAGCCAAAAGAGATAATTTCTACAAAGTAGGCTTGATTTCATTATTAAGAATAATGGTTATAGAATTGACGGGAAACTAGGGAGAAATCTGTTACAATTGCAGGGATCATTAGGTCCACTTGTCAAAGCCATTGGTAGTAGTTCGAGTAGCCTGCAGAGTTGGCAGATGCACTCAGCAGCCGCAGAGTTCCAGAAGACAAAACGTTTCATATTCCCTGGTACTCAAAGAGTTTTAGGTTAGATTTTTTCTCTTTTTAAAGAATGGTGTATGTAATACCAAAAGGAGAAGGGGGGCGCATGAGCGCAGCACTGGGGAAAACCTCTGTCAAGAGGGTTTCATTGTAATGACCGAGTTTTTTGTAAGCCATTAATGGAGTAATAAAGATGATTTTTCATTTGCGACTGTGAGATTCATCACGATTGATTTCTTTCAGCATGTTTTCTTCTCCTTCAGTTGTGTTAAATTAGTTTGGATTTCATTGTGTATGTTCCTTACTCACAGTTGATATTGTCTTTACCATATCTTTATGTCTTCCTTAATCCATCACGATTGCATTACATTTTGTTTTCTTCTAACCGATGGGCTTCGTTATACTTTAGTACGACCACTACTATAACGAAAGGATTTGGGTTTTCTGTAATTGTTTATTGCCTTTCCTCTGCACCAGCTATCAGTTGTGTAAGACCAATCTACATTTTCAGAACTCTGCATATATCCTTTGCTACGTCGACCTTTCCTTTTTCTTTCTGCTACTGCATCATGATTAATCAAAACGCTGAAAGATAGACTTACTTTGCCTCACTTTCCGCAAGTTAAATGATCTCTGCTATTGTCTCCTTTCTTCGGTTTTCATTTGACTCCATGCCCAATGGACCTTTTCCCCGGTTTAACACCCAAACTCCAAAAATCCAAGACCATCATTTACCCATAAATCTGCCCACCTTTTTCATGTTATTTAAATTCCTATCGTGACATTTTTCGAGAGATCCCTCTCGGGTTGGAAGAGGGAAGCTTCTAATCCAAAGTGGTTCGAGGTTTCCTCGGGATTGATTTGCTGCAACCCATTTCAGTTCTGAGTGTCAACAGTGGCCATGAGACCTATGGATGGCCCCAACTCTATGAGATAGACCCAAACTTCGCCACCACCTACCAAATGTTGGGCGCAAATGCAGTTGTCACTAATTTCCATCTTCTGGAAGGGTTGTTGTGTCGTCTGGGCCATATCTATGTTCCATCAAGAGAGTAAGTGAAGCCGATATAGGAAGCTCATTAGAGTCGGGTGGCAGGACACTTCGGTGTCGAAAAGACAATGGCAATGTTGTAAGAACATTTCTATTGGCCGAAACTTCGACAGGAGGTCAACAAGTATATCAGGTCCTACATTGTCTGCGCGATTGCCAAACCGACCACTAAGAAACATGGCCTGTACACCCCTGTGCCTACTCCTGACGGACCATGGGAATCCATTTCAATGGACTACATGTCAGGCCTCCCGTCCAGCAAGCGAGGCAATGACTGTGTTTTTGTGGTTGTGGATCATTTTTCTAATATGGCGATTCTGGCCGCCTACAAGAAGAGCATCACAACAGAGGCCACTGCCAAGCTCTTCTTTGAATGAGTTTGGGTACATTTTGGAATCCCACAAACCATTGTCTCAGATCGGGACAATCGATTTC
Source organism: Picea mariana (assembly GCA_032191745.1). Taxonomy (NCBI): domain Eukaryota; kingdom Viridiplantae; phylum Streptophyta; class Pinopsida; order Pinales; family Pinaceae; genus Picea; species Picea mariana. The sequence continues at coordinate 15,172 of JASDQU010028822.1, forward strand.
TCATCACNAGGTGGGGTTGGGATTCCAACCATTGGGTCCCATAGATGTTGCACTACCCCTTGTGGTCACCTCAACCGAATCATCTCCTGCTCCAACTGAAGTTGACAAGGCCACCCGGTTCATTGAGCGGATCCAACACATCCGCCAACAAGTTCAAGATATCCTACATAAGTCCAATGACAAGTACAAGCAGCGCCATGATCAACATCGGGTGCCACATAAGTTTCAGGTGGGTGAAAAAGTTTGGTTGCACTTGCAGAAAGAGCACCTTACAGGACCCCATCAGAAGCTTCGCCCACTCCGTTATGGGCCATACACCATCACCAAGTCTTTGGGTGATGATGCTTTCGAGCTCAACATTCCTGCTTTCCTTGGCTTGCACCCAGTGTTCAACGTGGATATTCTTTGACTGTATTTCCCCCCATTATTGGACACCTCAGAGATAGCAGAACAACTGACACCAACAGAGCTCAGCCCCGACTGCATACAACAAACATCCAGTGATCATATTGTGGACAAACAGATCAAGGGCACTCGCTAGCAAAGGATCTAGCTTTATCGAGTTGTCAAAGCAAGGCAACTCCTGCACCAAGGCAAGTGGCTCACTCGGGGCCAAATTCAGTAGAAATTTCCTCATCTGATGGGGGAACTAAATGCAATGGAGACTATTGCTTCCCAAGGGGGAATGATTGATCTAGATGGATGTCGTGGCCTCCCACTATTCCAACTAGCTCATTTTGGCAGTTTTCCAGTTTGGTAGTTTTTTCTCTAGTTTTCAGGTCCCTGACTTGTGGGGCCATTTTGAGGCCCTAAACAACGTTTTTTAAGGATCACCACAATAAAAATGACCTTTGGTAGATAGTAACAAAATGTGTAGTCCTCGGATAGACCTTTCCAATGGGCTATGGTGAGCCTAAAACGAAGATCGTATGCAAAATTTACGACCCCGGGAAGTTGATGTACTAACTTACCCAAACGACGCCCACATGACTTTTGGTGCTTCATCTCCTAGGGTTATGTTTTTTGGATGTCTAGGATTTTTGAAATTCATGTTTATTGTAAAAATGCCTTCATAACCTCATTGTAATCATCTTCTTGCGAATGAGCGCAACTGTCACATCTCTTCTCAGAGATAAGCCACCACCATTCTAGCAAGCTTGTTTCCGCTGCATTTTACAGTTTCAGTTTATTTCATTATTGAATAGAAACCAATTTTGTTGTATATTTGTTATTTTGTGTTAAGCATATTTTGATAATAATCTGTATTCATTTTGTTCTGCAAATATATTCCAGATCAGATTACCAACTTATTGCAGAACACTTGCATAAACTAGGTGTAGATAATATTCTAAGGAGATGTTTCATGGAACATGAACGTCCTATCATTTTAGCAGATGCACATGAAGGAATAGTTGAAGGACACTATGCAAAAAAAACCATTGTGCAGAAGGTACTACATGCAAGACTTTGGTGGCCAACAATTTCTAAAGATGCAAAGGAGTACTGCCAGACTTGTGATATCTGTCAGAGGGTAGGAAAGCCATCAAAGAGGGATGAGATTCTCTTAAAACCTCACGTAACTCTTAAAGCGTTTGACAAATGGGAAGTAGAATTTGTAGGACCAATCAATCCACTAGATAGAATATCAGGAGCAAGGTACATCATTAGAGCGACAAAATATTTAACCAGATGAGCTGAAGCAACACAGTAAAAGATTGCAGCGCATAAACTACAACGCACTTCCTATTTGAAAAAGTAATTACATGATTTAGATGCCCTAGAATTATGATGAGTGGTCAGGGAACTCATTTGATCAATAGTATCATCCAAGAAATGATTGAAGAATTTGAGATACACCATCAAAAGAGCACTCCATACCATCCTCAGGCTAATGGAACAGTGGAAGCATTTAACAAAATATTGGAGAATGCCTTAACTGGAATTTGCAATGTAAACAAGGATGATTGGGATTTGAAGATACCAAAAGTATCATGGGCCTATATAACCAGATGCAAGAAACTCACAGGGCAGAAACCTTTTAGATTGGTGTATGGTCAGGAAGCAGTAGTCCCTTTAGAATACTCGATACCTAGTCTGCACATTACAACCATTACAAACATAATAGAAAGAGGCACAATACAAGAAAGATTGTCTTAACTCATGGAACTAGAAGATGACATGATTATGGTTGGTTTCCATCAAGAAGTACAGAAAGCCAAAGACAAATCTTGGCATGATAGACACATTAAGAAGAAAATATTTAAGGAAGGAGACTTAGTTCTTCTCTATGACAAAAAATACTTACAACACCCAGGAAACTTCAGGGTGCATTGGCTAGGGCCATATGAGATAAAGTCTATCACATATGGAGGTGTTGTGCAGTTGCAGGATCTAGTAGGCGAAGAGATTCAAGGATTGGTGAATGGCAATTGATTGAAACTGTATAGGGGCATTCGACCCAGTAACCCTTAGTAATTGCAGCCCATAAAATCATACTTGTACATAGTGTATATAGTAAGTGTTAAAAGAGAAAAACAAGAAAAATATAAAAATATGTAGTAGATAGATAAGTGGTAGACAAGTAGTTAGAATATACTGCGCACACCAGACAATAAGTGGTATGAAAGAATAGAAATACATTGCCTGCCAGAGAAATGTGACAAGACAGAAAAAGAAGCGCACCGATACAGAAAGCAACCGAACAAAGAAAAGCAATGGTCGAAAAAGTGCGGTGCGACAAAGTATTTATGACGCGACCTATAAAAGCATAAATCATGCATGGAAAGACTCATTGTGACTTTGTGAAAATGAGAGATAAGGAAGAAAACCTAGTGTAAGAATGTGACTTCGATGTGTTCAATTAAGATTCAGAGCAACCCTTTCAAGATTTAGCGTAATGGTGCCACCAAAGTTCGGGGCTCCTAGCTGAGTTACACAGAAAACGCAAAGTGTCACGAAGTTTGCACAGGACCTAGAAGTGGATGGAGAAAACCCTAACCAGTCGAAAGGAGTGGTGGATGTGGATGCAATTCCATCTCCACTCATTGAACCAATTAGTCCCACCATTGTAGAGGAGCAGGATTCAACGACAAAGGAAATGGATTTTCACTTGTGGGGCGAAACACAAAACCCTAGCACAGAGAAAATCCCCGTGCAACAAATCGGATTAGGCACAACACAACCATAGATACCGCCAAATGAGGGTGGACAAAGTCTAATGAAGTAAAACACCGTGTAACAGAGCCAGCGGAATAGTCAAAGGAACAAGTACAGGTGGAGGATATTACAGAGCAACAGAACTCAGACACAAAAGAAGACGAGGATGACAACCAAGAAGCACATCCAAGAAACAGGGCCATCATTAGGAAAGAAGAAAACTAGGGAAAAACCTATCGTGCCAAGAACACCGAGCAAGCAAAAGGAACTGACACTGTCACTGCCACAAATACTTGAAGGAGTCAAAGTTGTCGATGACATGTTAGGGTCTGTTAACAAACTGAAGTATGTTGATCATGATGTGGTAGATACAAGGAAGTTCCCTAAGTTTGCACAGAATGTGTACATGGAGAGTAGAGGAGAGGGTCCATCATGGGATCCCATTTTGGAGCCGAAACAATGGATTGCAGGACTATATAACACAGGAATCATGAACCTGCTAAAAATTCCTCGCTTTGGGAGAGGAAAAGATTTAAATGCATGTGTCAAACAACTACTGACACTAGTACATGGAGGCATCCTATGGATGGAGATTCATATATCCATATATGTGGAATTAATTGCAGAAATCACAGGATTACCAAAAGACGACACAAAACCATAGCAGTACATGGATGCTAAAACCAAAGAAAAATCTCTAACAGATGAGATAAAGAACAAATATGGGACATATAGAGGATCCATGGCAATGTTTATTAGACATATAAATGATCCACCAATGAAGTTCGCGACAAAACTGATGGCATGTGAACATTTGAGGAGATGTCACAAGGAGGAAGCCCCTACAGGAGTAATAGTAGCAGTTGCGCAATGCACAAAGGGGAGTCTACTTAACTGGGCTCCATATTTACTAAATTTGTTTATGGAGGATTGTAAGGATGCACAGGATCTAGGATCAAAATTTTATTATTCATGGTTAATTATATTGATAACACTAGTTAGTTGGGGAGAACCAAAATACATTGCATTTTACCAGAGGCTAGGGAAATTTCGTGCAACAAAATATACCGCATTATGGCACACTTCAGATTCGAAGAAAAGGAAGGTAAATTCTAGCATTTTTTCCAATGTCTATGATGAGATGTAGGAGAAGCTGGCAAACACTTGGATAATACCGCCAAAAGTAGTGAGGGAGAATCAGGGAATAACTAACTTTCAAGCCTCAAGACATAACATGTGGATCCAGGCTAAGAGGCATCCTAAGAAGGAATGGCTATAGTTGAGATACTGTGTCACAGGGGAATAAGTGCAGTGAGCCATGAAGAATTGGCCTGAAGAATGGAAGGTGTCAATAATTCCAAAGAAAGTACCAATATCTAAGAAGCAAGTAGAGGCTGGCCCTTCAAAGCAGTCAACTAGCCCAATATCAAATAAAAGGAAGGCAATAGAGCGCGCAAAAGAAACAAGGGGTAGTACAACCACTAGAAAGCCATGGCAGAAAAACACTATCCCAAAGTCTTCAACACAAGAAAAGGAGCGTGCAGTAGAACCAAATGGAGGAATGCAAACTGAGACAAATATTCTCATGTCAGAGGAAACAAGAGGTGGAGATCTCCCAGATATGGATATACTAGTTACAACTATGCAAACAAAGACACTGCCAATGAAAAGAACAATATTGCAGACAACAGGCCAATGCAAGAGAATGAAGGTGCATAAGGGCATTCCTGAGCTTACAATTACAAAGGATGATGTAGAGCTAGTAGCAGAGAAAGTGTAGGATCGCACAGCGGAAGCATGGTATGATGTTGAGAAAAAGAGGGAGGAGATAATCAAGAAATTGACAGAGGTCAAGGATACACTGTAACAATTGCAACTTACTACAGTACATCAGGAAGAGCAGGCGTAACACCAACAAAATTCTAAGGAAAGAACAGTTCAAGAACAAGAGACAATACAAATCATAGCCATGGGGAGTGGACATTTCCATATAACTCAGGGAATGTTGCAGGTCGACGAGGATACAATGCAGAAGCCACTAAAGGACATAAATCATTTGGACTTGGCATTGCCCAAGGTTCCAACTAAGGCGTTGTAAAAAATTCAAATAAGTGTCATGTAGGAAATTTAGTTAAGGGCCCGTGCATATGCTACAAGTTTACAATTGGCCAACGAAGTAAGTAAGTCATTATAGATGCCACTTAACTAGGTATAGTTCGAGATGGATGAAGCAAAGCAGTGCACTGACAGATCAGAGCAACAGTTGGAAGATGTATTTAAAGCCATTCTTGGCATCACGCAAGGAGAGAACATACCAATAAAGGAGAAAATTGAGAAAATAACGTAGGCTATGGAGAATTACATGAGCTGCATTACAGAGTTGACATAACTCTTAGCACCTAGCATTCCACCAGAAGTAAGAACACAAAGGGAGGAGGGTACATGCCATATGGAGAGTATTGCGCTGATAATCTAGGAAATACAAAGTTGTATAATAGGAGCGCGCAGTTATGGCAAATCTTTAGGAGGATGAGAAACTACATGAGTTAGACCATAAAGAAGAAGGGGTAAATACTGCAGTGCAAGAATTAAAGCAGAAGAAGAAAATGATGGCAATAACCGACAGACTGAAAAGTATGCAGGAAATGAAGAATTTGCAGGCAGAGTTGAAGACTATACAAGCAGATAAGCAATCAAGGTAGGCTCAATTGGAACACTACAAGAAGGCGCAGAACAAATACTGACAGAAATTGATGCTGCAAAGGGTTAGATTGAACAAGTTGGCTTGGAGATTGGGGAACTTCTTCATGAGCACATTACTGTGCAAATTGTGGAGATTGTAGCAGAAAAGAGCGCGCAAGTAAAATCTCAAGTTGAACAAATTTCAGGCAGGTTCCAGGAGCTAAAGAAGTCAGAATAGGAGGCAAACACTACATGAGTGGTTTAGGACGAGCCACATGTGAGTGTTGGGGGCTTGTTGGTGCATGCCATTTTGGGGAAAAGTGTGGTGATTAATGAATGAAGTTAGGAAATGGACCAGAAAAGGAGTGCGTGTCGGAAAACAGGGAAAAACAGTGTCGAGAAAGCAGGAAATTCAAAGGAAGGAAGAAGGACGCGGATCAATAAGGAAAATGGTTGGATTTTGGACCAGTCGTGCTCAGGGAGTTAGAATGTGGACAAAACTAATCCACTTAGGGTTAGTGGGTAAGGGTTTTGGTCATTGTTGTAACGGGTAATTAACCCCTTTTTGTAATACAAGTATATGTGGTGAGATAACAAAAAGAGGATTTAGTTCTGGAGGTTAGCATGAGCGAATGAATATTTGCATAGAGAGTGAGTAATACTGAGATAAGAGATAAAGATATGAGCAGAAAGACATAGATATGCATTGTAATCTAGGGTAAGGTCACAAGCTGTGGAGCTTAGTGTGATCTTGTCAACCTTAACTATAATGCACACATTGCTATAAACTTGATGAAGAATAATAAAAGAGCGAAGAAAGCTAGATCTTTGTGGACGTATCCCAGGGGGGTTGAACCACGGTAAAATTTGTGTCTCTGTGTGGAACACTTATCTTATTTCTTGCTATTATTTGGTTATGAATTAATTGATCCGTTAGAAGTAGAATGAAGCGCGCACTAGAATAACCATGATATTTACTGCAGAATGAACCTTAATGAATGCAAATGATTAAAAAATGGTAGATCTTGATATAATGACGCATTAGAATGATAGATCTCATGTATGTTGAGGTAGAAAGAATGTCTATCATCCCCACAGAGCCTTCCTTCCACAATTGCAGACATCTGGGTTCTGCAGTCACCCATAAGCCATCTCGGGTGAGACTGCATTGTGCACTCTGTGTGCAGTTTTGCCTTCTGGTCTCCAGAAGGGCTGATGGTTTGCAGGACTTTGTTGGAAACCTAAAGTAGAACCTGGTTCATCCCATAACATCCAACATATATCCATAGTTAAGATGGATCTATGCTAGTTTGTTTTGATCCAAAGTTAAGATGGATCTACTTTGGTTTGTTTTTATTTTTATTTTTTTGTTGTTGTTGTGTAACATCACGTGACAACATATCCCCCATATTGCATTGTAGAGCACCTCACCACTCCCAAAATTTGTAGATGTAAACTTTAGAAAACTTAACATGTGAAGTTGAAATGATAATTGCAAATTTACGACCTTACTTAATATAGCAAAATTCTAAAATATAAGAGTTAATCATTTTGACTAATAAAGGAAACAATTGGCAAGCCCACCTATCCTTTGAGTTTCTATGCAATATGAACCACTTGAAGCAACCTACAACAATTTGCACCATGTTAGCCATCTCTATATAACATTGTATTTATCATTTTTTAATAATTCATGTAACCTTGTATTATATTTATTGGATATAATTTTGGTTAATACCAATAAATGAAGTTTTGATTTTTTTTTTTGGCTAAGTTGTTGTAATTGGACGATCTATTTTGCTAAATTTATCCAAAATTTGTACTTGGCCCCAATCATAAGCGACCCACTTATACAACCAATACAATAATCTAGTAATCAAGACTTCATGAAAAGGTCACCCGTACTAGTACAACTTTGACTTAAGTGCACTTAACCATGGAGGTTTTCGTCATAGTCAAACTCACTTATCCTTTTATTCCATTTGAAAAACTTTGACTTAAGTGCACTTAACCATGGAGGTTTCCTCATAGTCAAACTTACTTATCTTTTTATTCTATTTGTAGAACCTTATTATGTCTTACGAACCATTCGATAACGTGCCCCAACTTAACCATGGAACATTACTTGTGGAAAAACACATAAATTCAAAAATTTCTTTTGCTAATTAATTCTTGTAGATTACCAACTACAAATTGAACACATATTCAACTAGATTATGATACCCATAATTTAAATGCATCTACAACATTCTAAATGAATGTAATGCAACCAAATAATCATCTACAAATTTCCTCTATTTTCCCAAGACAATTGACTTCTCACTCTGCCTAATGTTGATTGTATTGCAACCCCGTGCTTCCAATAACCATGGAAGCGACTTCTACACCCACCCCCTAACATGTATTCAATGATTGGGCTCTCACACACTCAACCAGAAAACAAGGAGGTTTTTCCAAATGATAATAAAATTCAGAAACATGGGTTGGGATTAATACCCACAATTAATTACCTCCTTGAACCCCTCTTAGACTCTCTTAGACATTTCCCTCTCTTGTGGATAAATCAACACCTATCCATGTCCATATTCCCAACAACTGGTATCACATTATATTTATTAAAATAAAAAACACAATTCACATATTACATTGCTTGGCCATAGCCATATTCATATCTACATTATGCATTAATTAAAATGAGGATTATAGTGGGGATGTTACACATTCATTCAAACTCAATTCTCTTTATTCAAATATATGGGGGCACAGTT
>JASDQU010028823.1:0-11092 GCA_032191745.1 Picea mariana
TATCATTCTTCCTCTTTTGTCCATTCAACACTCTAAAACTAGGGAAAGAGTAGTATTCTGTTACGGTTTGTTCCAGATCCGGGTGGATCTGTGGAGATTGGTCTGTGTCCGCACTCACGAATTTATCCTTGAACAATCACGGGAGGCAATAGTAGCACTGATTTGTTGCACTTCTTGTTGGGTCTCAAGGAAACCAGATTGCAGGGTGTTGAAGCAAGACTCTAGTTCTTGGCTACGGGTATAGGCCATGATGATGGGTGAACTAAAAAGGGAGCGGGTGGGGTCAAATTTTTTTGCAGAAAAATGATATGGATGAAAGTGATAAGGGAGAAGGGATGAATCTAATGGAATAGGTCTCAAATAATGGTGAAAAAATTTCCAGACTTTTTTTTTTTTACAGCTGCGGGGTTATACTTTGTTCTGAAGAATGTTGCAGTGCTGAAATCCCCAAATTCTGAACCAGAGAGTATTTACTTAGCAACCCGAACACATATGCACGTCAATAGATCTCGCCGGTTTAATTTGTTTATGTTGTTGTTTATGTTCCCCAAGGGTTAGGTATTCAAGGGTTCTACAGACAAGGGTTTTCCCTGTGCTATAGCTCTCTGATATACATGCAAGATCCAACAGTAGTACTCGGCCCAATATCTCAAGGCACTAACTAAGGAGGATAGACCATACCCTTAGCCGTACTACCCGACTACCCAGGTACTAGAGAGTATCTTCCCGAGTGGTATTCTCGGTGACACTATAGCAGTCCGACGACCGATAGGTTTATCTAAAGAGGGCTTCAGGAAATCTAGGCCGATCTATACACAGGTGTTGTCTGATGTGATACCACTCGAAGGGGTACCAATAGGGGTTACAAGGGTGGCCAACAGATGTGCGCTTAAGAACCACTTGTATTTCCTACGTGTATGAATCCCTCAACCACGGGTTTATGCGCGTAACGACATATCTCTGTGGCTTAAAGACGCCGGAATACGTCTCTACCCTGAAAAAAAATACTCACAATTTCTGTCAGGGAACGTGCTCTGATACCACTCGCAGGATACCAGATATATAAAATATGCAGAACAGAAATAAAATGCTAGAAATGGCAGTATAACAGTAAAATATCTAGCATAATCTTCAAAATACACAGAAATGATATACGAAATAGCAATAGAAAAAGCACTTTGATTCAGAAAGAAATGTTCACATGCCTCTTCGAGGGGGCAACCTCCAGTCGAGCATCACTCTATTACAATAATATCCAACTAGGGTTCACATACCCTCGCCCCTTATTTATACTAAATATGTCTATTAAGAGAAGCATCTAGAGGAAGATCCTTCTAGAAGCGAAATCTTCTATTAGGTCTTCTTATATCTGCCTTATTCTATTTTATTGAAAGGCCTTATTAATATTGACCTTTATTACATCCGAATACATTGATCTACCTATGTGCGGGTTAGGACCTTAACACGATCATTCAGCTTCCGAGCATTTCGCTCTTCTTCAATCATCCGTTCAAAACAGATCTATAGGAAACACCATTTTTTAGATTCCTTTTAATTAAAAAGACACTCTATGGTGTTGTGTTGTCCCTCCACATGGGCTTTGCTAACGATGCTCCTACATCACACTCACTTCTAATACATGTGATCCTTTGGTTCCACCACTCCTACATGATTTCTCCTCAACCCAAGCATCCTCAATTCAAGTAAAATCCTCCATGCAAGAAACCAAGTGGCCCCATGCTACCTAGGTCTCAACACCCTCCTCCAAGATACACAAAACTCCTTCTCAAAGTGGGTCATCCTCCCAAGCAAGCAACCAAACTCTCCAAGTGTGCACCCCATGAATAAAGTCACCATGCCACATAGGTCTCCAACCTCCAAAGGAAGTATGCCACATAAGCATCAAGTCAAGGAATAGTAATCCATGAGTAAGTTATCTCCAATGTGTATGCCCATCACAGTATAACCAAGGGCAGTGCACTCCATGCATCCCTAAGAATGGTGAACACACTTTTGTAGTAACCCCAAAATGTAACTATAATAATCAATTATATTTAAACAAATTTAGAGTCGGTAATCAAAGAATACATTTCATTTATATTTTGTTTCTTGGTTCCTACTATGTTAACAACCTAGACATGAAGTTGTACAAGCTAGAATATGACAATAGTGGTTGATCAATATTCTTGGAAAGTTTTGGAAGCAATATATAAATTTAGCAATGTAATAGTAATTCAAGTAATGATAGGTTTTATGGATATGTGAATATAATTATAGCCTATAATTTGGAAAAATATTATGCTACCAAATAATGCATTAGAAGAAAAGGACTAGGACTAGTGATCTAGTTTGGTGAATCTCATGAATTAGGCCTCTTATTACTTTTAGGTATTTTTGTAGTATTCCAGATATAAAATAGTATGCAAAACATAAATATTTTAGCTAGAAATGGAAAAGAAACAATAATATAATCAGAACAATACCATAATGATATCAGAATAACACCAGAAAGAACACTTTGATTACTGATAGCAATGTTCACTTGCCTCTTTGAGGGGGAAACCTCTAGCAGATCAAAGCTATATTACAATAATATCCAAGACAATATTTCTCATACCCTCCACTTCTATTTATACTAAATCTATCTATCCAAAAGAACAATTTAGAGGAAGATCCTTCTAGAAGTGAAAGCTTCTATTAGGTCTTCTTACATTTGACTTATTCTTCCTTATTGCTAGGCCTTATTAATATTGGCCTTTATTACATGGAATTATATTATTCTACCTACATGTGGGGTTAGGGAGGTTAGGTCCCTAACATTCCCTTCCCCTTGAAGAACAACCTTGTCCTCAAGGCTTCAGATGAGGGAATTGTTGTAGAATGGTGGTCGAATCCCATGTGGCATCTTCTGGAGGTCTATCTTTCCATTGGACTAACACTTCTTGGATGGTGCGTTGATAGAGACGACGCTCTCTCTAGGCCAAGACTGCTTTTGGATGCAACCATATGGAACCTTCTTCATCCAACTCAGGGAGACTAGTTCAAGTTTGACACCTAGTTCCAATCACCTTCTTTAAGCAGGAAACATGAAAAACATGATGGAGCTTCGACTGAATGGGTAGAGATAATTGATAGGCCACTGATCCCACATGCTTGATCACCATATAAAGACCATAGAATTTGGGTGCAAGTTTCTAACAATGTTGAGCTTTGAGTGAAGTATGCTTATAAGGTTGTACTCGAAGAAATACCTGGTCCCCTTCAACAAAATGGAATTTGGAACAACCTTGATCTACTTGTTGCTTCATGCGATTCCGAGCCATGACCAAATTGTCTTTGAGGGAACAAAGAATATCCTCACAGAGTGTAATATTTTTGTCAACATCTTGAACCTTCGAACCCTGGAATATAGGAGAGAACTGATGGGGGATTTTGGCTATAGAATTCTTCAAAAGGAGTCATGTGAGTAGTTTTATCGTAAGATGTGTTGTGCTACCATTCATCTAGGGGTAACCATTGAGCCCATCGATTTTTCCGCTCAGATGCAATACACCTCAAATATGTTTCCAAACACTTGTTGACAACTCCAGTCTAGTCATCCATCTGGGGGTGATAGGAAGTGCTGAGATGCAATTGGGTTTCCTATAGCTTGAACAATTCTTGCCAAAAATTGTTGGTGAAAGTGGGGTCTTTGTCAGAGACAATAGAATTAGGCATGCCATGAATCTTGAAGATATTATCCATGAATATTTGAGCCACTGTGGTGACTGTGAATGTGTGTTGAAGATCACAAAAATGAGCATATTTGGAGAGATGATCTATGACCACCATGATGACTGACTTATTGCCTGATTTAGGTAATCCTACAATGAAATCCATAGATATATATGGCCAAATATCAAGGGGAAATCAAAAGAGGTTGGATTGTTCCCGGAGCTTTTACAATTTCTCCCTTGTTCTGTTGACACACCTCACAGTGAGCCACAAAGGTGTAGACGTCTTGTTTCATACCCTCTCAGAAAAAAGAGTGTTTGACCCATTCATAGGTTTTGGTAAACCATAAATGCCTGGCTGTGGGTGAGGCATGAAGTTCAAAAATCACTATGAATTTAAGTTGGGATTGCTTGCATAAATACAAATGGCCTTTGTAGAGAAGCTCTTCATTATTCCAAGAGTACCCTGGAGAGACTGAAGAATTGTGTTGCAATTGGTGGAGAAGGATAGAAATTTTGGGGTCTTGCAACCATCCTTGATGAACAACTTGGAGCCAATATGGTACAATGAAGGAGAGGGAGAAAAGGGACCCCTCTTCTTCATATTTCCGAGAAAGAGCATCAACCACTACATTTTCCTTTCCCTTCTTGGAAATGATCTCATAATCATAGCCAAATAGCTTGGACACCCATTTTTTTTGCATCAGGGATGAAATTCGTTGTTCCAGGAAATACTTGAGACTTTGATGATCGGTTTTGATTTGGAATCGTTGACCTAATAAATAAGGACGCCAAAGATCCACAACATGCAGAATAGATAAAAATGTCCTTTTCATAAATGGATTGGCCCAAATGTCGCTCTGAAAGTTGTTTTCTAGTGAAGGCCAACGACCTTCCATCTTGCATGAGAATGACTCCATTTCCTTTCCTGAAAGCATCACTTTCCAATACAAATGACTTTATGAAGTCTGGGAGGGATAGGACAAGGGTCGAGCACGTAGCATAATTTAAGTCTTGGAAGGCATGATCCGCAGTTGAAGTCCAAGTGAAAGAATTATTGTTAAGGAGGGAAGTGAGAGGAGCTGCAATCTTTCCATAATTCTGAACAAACTTCCTATAATAGTCGGTTAAACTCAGAAAGCGACACAAGCTCTTAATAGTTTTAGGGCGAGGCCAATCTTGCATAGATTCAATTTTCTTAGGATCCACTCAGACACCATCCTTGTTGACAATATGACCTAGGTATTCCACTTCTGAACCACCAAAGGCACATTTAGATTGTTTGAGAAAAATTTGGTGCTTAGAGAGTAGATGGAGAACTTGATTCACATGGGAGAGATGGGATGGCCAAGTTTTACTATAGATGAGAATATCATCAAGGAAAACTAAGAAAAAATGATGGAGAAAAGGACGAAATACATGATTCATAAGACTTTGGAAAGTGGAAGGAGAATTACACAATCCAAAGGGAATTACCAAGAATTCATAATGACCCTTATGAGTGCGAAATGCAGTCTTGGGAATGTCTTCTTCTTTCATACGAATCTGGTGGTAGCCAGAACATAGATCCAATTTGGTGAAGTATTGAGAACCACTCAATTCATCCAAGAGGTCATCAATGATAAGAATGGGGAATTTGTCTTTGATTGTGAGTTTGTTGAGGGCGCAGAAATCAGGACACATGTGCCAAGTACCTTCTTTCTTGAGTATCATGACCACAGGGGAAGAATAGGGGCTAGTACTGGGAAGGATAACACCGAATTGTAGTAATTCATGAACAATTTTCTCAATTTCATTCTTCTAGGAAAAGGGATGATGATAAGGACAAACATTGGGAGGAAGACTGCTCGAAATGAGAGGGATGGAATGACCATGTAATGCATGGGAAGGGGGAAGTTATTTTGGGGTGGTAAAAACAACTTGGTGGCGGGAGAGGATAGATTGGAGGCCGAGATGCAAAAAAGGTGTCTCAACAACATGAATGGAGTGGAGTTGGGATATAATTATCGAATGACCTTTTTTTAGGATATTTTCCATGCGATGGGAACTGATGATCTCAGGGGCGCCTGTTGTGATTCCTTGGAACTTATACTATTGTCCCTCCTATTGGAATTTCATGTTTAAGTCCTTAAAATCCATGAGAATGGGGCCAAGAGTGCATAACCATTCGACAACAAGAACAATGTCACAACCACCCATGTCTATAGAAAACATGTGGGATTTATGGTGATACTAACCAATTTGGATTCGCACATTTTCACATCGTCCCCCACATTTCATGGAACCACCATTGGCAATCATGATTTGAAAATTATTGATGGTATGGATGTAACAATTGACTTCTTGGGAAATGCAGCGATAAATAAAGTTATGGGTTCTACCACTGTCCACAAGGATGATGACTTTCCTATTTTGATGTAACCAATTAATTTGAGAGTTTGGGGAGAAGAGAAGCCAATGAGAGAATTAAGTGAAACCACTGGGTCAACATATGTGGGTCAGAGGGTGGGGTGAGGTCAGATGGTGGTGTTAGTTCCTCCAAAGGCGGAACAACAACATATTCATCAGAAAGATCCTCAGTCACATCCATAAAAATATTTTGTTCCTTACACTTGTGCCTGAGAAAATATTTGTCATCACAATTATAAGAAAGACCCTTGAGTTGACGTTCAACCATTTCATCCCTAGTTAATTTCTGGATCTTGAGGGGAGTTGCAGGAGGGGAAAAGTTGGTGGCTTTAGGGTGAGGAAGAAAGGAATGTTTGCAGGTCTGGGAGGATATAATTTGTTGGGATTCCTTGGCTCGTTGAATAGCTTCCAACCAAGAATGAGAGCGTGCCATGAGAACATGGGCATGGATTTCATCTTTGAGGCCACTGATAAAGAATTACCTAAAGAAAGCATTTGACATGCCCTTCATTCTGAAATCCAAGTGCGCAAATGTGACAATAAGGTCTTCCACTATCCTAGACTTCTTTAACTTGTTCAAACGACCTAAATGGTGGGTGTCCAATTCAAAGTGGTCATAAAGTTCGGTCACAAACTGTGTCCAAGCAAGATACCCTTGGCGTGCCTTTTTTTTCCATTGCCACCATTGTCATCGTTCCAGATCCAGATGTAGGACACCATAAGGAAGCTTGGCTAAATCATTAGTAATTCAATGCAAAGAGAAATAATGTTCCATTTGGGTGACCCAGCCTGTAGTATCCGATCTATCAAATTTGTTCACCTCCATTTTGGGAGGGAGGAGATATTGGGAAAAGTGGGTAGTATGAGGTCTTTTGTAATGGGAAGAGTCATGGTCATCATGATAAGATGGTTTTTAGAAGAGGAAGGGTTATGGGAATGTCCCAGGAAGTGCTCTTTGAGGTCTTTGACGTATTTGATGTGGGGAAATTGTTCCTTAATGATCTCAATAGTTGAATTGATTGAGCTAAGGTTGTAACTGATAGTCTTGATGTCTTCCTTTTTCTAGTGGGTGTCAACAATCAAGGCATTGAATTCTTGGGCTCGTGTGGTAGTCATTTGGAAAAATGAGCAGGAAAATGGTATAGGGGGAACAAAATGGGTCTACAGGGGTGGGTGAGACCACAGAGAAGAATGGTGTCAAATGATAGGTACCACTGCGATCAGGAAAAAAAGGGGGATCCAAAGGGATAGGATCCAAATAAGGGTGTCAAAGACGGGTAGGGTCCACAAAAAAAAAATTGTGTTAAAAATGATAGGTATCACTGGAATTGGGACAAAGAGAGGAACCTAGTGGGATAGGTTCCAAATAAGTGTGTCGATGAGACCACTGTACTTTTTTTTAATCCTGCGGAGTTAGACTCCAGCCTGAATAATACTGCAGTGATGAAATGACCAAATGATTAACCTCGGGCTATGTCCACACACGACATTGGGTGCGCTCAAAAGTGGTTTGGGATGAACCCACTTTTCTCCCCACAATTCACTACCAATCGCCATGCATCCTTTTTGCAATACAGTGGTTTCAATTGCGGCCCACTATCAAATTTTTTACATTCGAGTACTTTCCATACTCACAATCCTTCATGATCTTCAATCTCAAGATCTTGATGGCGCTTCTGAACCTTTCCTTGAAAATCAACAACTGTGATTTATTCCATGATTTGGGCTTCGGGAGTTTCAAATATCAACTCCTTCTTTATCCACAATGGATATCTCCCGAAATAAAAGATTTGTTGACATTTTTCCTCCTCAAATCGATGATTATAATTTACTTCAGACCTTCGGGGTTATGAGATTTCAATTCTCAACTTCCCAGAGTATTATTATCTGAAGTTCGCAATCTGTTGCCACGCGTCCCTCTAGATTTGACGGTGCAAATTTACTTCAGGTCTTCTTGGATAGATCTTAACCCTTTATCTTGTCCAACTTCCGCAAATTCTTCTTCTAAAGTATTTCTTCGACACTTAGTCTATTTCTGGTCCTGTGCACTCCTTGCCACTGACCTCTACACTTTCTTATGAGAAAAACCTAAGTTATTTCTCCAAGTCATAGAATTCGCATATGCACTCCTTTCGCTTAATATGCACACTCTGCATATAAAAGTTCCACGATATCTCTTCTGAGCTTCAAGTTGAAAAAGACTCCCTCACACGCACTCCTTTCATTCGGTATGCACTCCTTGCATAACTTACAGAAGAGAAAACACTTGAAACTTATTCAATTCTTCATAAATTCATTCCTTCACCATGAACATCATACATCCACAAAACACATAACAACAGTAAAACTGTAAAATAGTATAAACACTATACAATTGGATGAATTTCCTCTATTCTATTCATTTCAAAAATAAATACATGATTACAACTTCTGTCTCTTACAAAACTACAATGAAAATTTGTCTAAGGACCGAGAGCTTCATTGCTCTTCTTCCTCCTATCTAAATTCTATCACACTCTACTCAAGCGGTTACCTACTCATCTTAATTAATGCAACCTAATGAATAATACTGGATAATATACTACACCTATAATATATTACAGTCATGTAAGGATTTACAATGATCCGTCAGTTCAAAATGATGGCCCGACTTTACATACATATAATTAATTAACGAGATATTCAAAAATATCTCCACATCGCCACCAAGCTGGTTAAGAGTCGATTTGCCTCTTTCAATGCATTGATGTGTTGACTTTGCTTCCATGTCTGCTTTGTTTTGATTTGATAGTGATGTTCCTGCATCAGCTGATATGAGTTTCTCATTTACTATTCAGGTGCTTGAAATTTTATCAACTACTGCTAATTAATAAGAATTTTGATTCCCTTCAACGAATGAATGGTGGTTCAGATATGATTATTTAGAAAACAAATCAAAATCAAGAAAAATGAAAAGAACCAAAAATTAAAAATAGAAAAGAAAATTAAAAATATTTATAAGAGGGTGGATCAGAAATCATCAAGAAAAATATCTCTTGAGAGCCTGGCCATTCACTAGGAAAGTGTTTGGTTGTCCCTCCAAGTTATGCAGACGAAAAGAACTAGTACCCAATTTTTCAGAAATTACTAATGGTCCCAGCCATAGGTTTTGGAACTTGGTATGTTCTCCCTTACCCCTGCGTGCTTTGTCCCACTTGAGAACCAAATCCCCAACATCAAAATTCCTATCAAAAGATGAACTTCCATCAAACCATCTTTTCACAATTTGTTGGTGCTGTTCCAGGTTCTTTTTTGCCTGTGTTCTCACCTCTTCTAGTTTTAATAAAGCATTTATCCAGTTTTCTAGAGGAGGACACTCTTCTTCTTGAACTTTCTATGATAATTGGAGAGAAGGAAGACATGTGGGGGGAGGATGGATTCTCTTTTGTAGAAGAGAAGAAAGGATAATTACCAACAGAGGCTTTTGGGGTTACCTTATCAGCCCAAAGTTCTTTGTACAATGCATTGTGCCAATTCTTTTGGTTTTCTGAAACTGAGCCTTTTATAATCTTGATTAAATTTTTATTTGTTGACTTGACTAGACTGTTCCCTTGAGGGTAGTAGCTGGCAGAATACTTCAATTTAATCCCTTTTTCCATAGCGAAAACATTCATATCTAGAGAAGAAAAATATGAATCATTATAAAAAACCAGACATTCAAGAATTTTGAATCGAGTGATGATGTGGGAGTTCAGAAATGTCACTACCTGATTGGTGTTGACCACTTTTAAAGGTAAATCTTCAGACCATCTTGTAAAATAGTTTGTTGTTGTGAGAATGTACTTGTGTTGTTGCGAGGAGGGGGGATTGATTGGTCCAATAATGTCTAGGACCCATTGCTAAAAAGGTGCATCTATAGTAACAAGTTGCAAAGGAAAAGCTACCTTTTTCACCCGTCCTGTAGCCTTTTGACAGATTATACATTTGTGGGATAGCGTATGGGAATATTTAAACAAGGTAGGCCAATAGTATCAAACCCTTAGCACTTTGTGGGAAGTGGTATCTCCACCAAAATGACCATCGACATCACCAGAATGAAGTTCAACTAGCACTTTTTCGGACTCCTCCTTTTCCGAACAATGTAAAAAAACACCATCAAAGTTTTTTTGAAATAATATATCATTGATCAATTGGAAAGATGCAGATTTAATCCTATGTGCTCTTCTGTTTTGGGGATCAACATTATAAGGAACAGTTCCATGCAGTAAATAAAATATGATGTTCTCATACCAAGAATTGAGTGTAGTTTGTGCACAATTGATCTGTCTTTCTTTATGTTGATTTACAGTTGATGTTTTTATTTGAATTTCTAATTCCTCAATTGAATCAACCACTAATTTACACAGGCCTTGACCTCTAACAATTTGGGTAGGGGTTATTTCAAGATCATATTCCTGTAGTGATGTCATCCAACTTGCCCTTTTCTCACCCAGATCTTTTTGTACTAACATATTTCTTACAGTGGGTTAAGGAACACCAACTTTGGTCTTGGATTTCAATAGGTAAGACCTGAAGTGTTTCACTGCTTTAAAAACAACATAAGCCTGTTGATCTACCATAGGATAATTAATTTCTTCTCCTTTAAAAGAAGAGATCATGAAGGCAATGGGTATCTCATTGCTTTCAACTTTTTTCTGTGTAAGCACAACAACATAGGATCTGTCAGAGGCAAAAGTGTATAGAGTGAAATCCTGAGAAAAATCAGGACTCATCAAGGAAGGTGCTTCTATTATGGATTTTCTAATTGAATCAAAAGGTTGACTTTATTGTGGTCCCCATCTATACAAAACATCCTTTTTAATTAGATTTTGTAGAGGTATAATCATTTAAGAGAAACTCGGGACAAATCGTCTGACAAAATTAATCTTACCCAAAAAGGACTGCATGGTCTTTTTGGAAGAGGGAGGAGGAATTTTAGCAATGGCTTAGGT
>JASDQU010028824.1:0-21894 GCA_032191745.1 Picea mariana
AAAAGAAAATTGTACATACATCTTGTGTTCTTTGTGTTCAATGTGGTGATGACTTGTTGATGATATATTGCTGATATATGTTGCTGATATGTGCTCACATCTAACTGGTTATAAATGACAACAATGGGTAATGAATAAATGTTGAATGCTAATTGATGAGTTTTTGTGCAAGAGGCAGTTTTGGGAAAAAGAGCCCCACACTCATTCACCCCCCCTCTAAGTGTGGTAGGTGTGTCCAACATTAAGCCTAGGGTGCTTGGCTTGATAAATATTTTTGACCCGATGAACAATCATTTCAGCATCTCCAAATACTACTAGCTCTTCAATCCTCATGTCTTTCACATCCCTTATACCCAAAACTAGAGCTTCATACTCTTCCACGTTGTTGGTATCTTCAAATTCTAGTTTGTAGGAAAAAGGTATAGTCTCTTGACAAGGTGACACAAAAAACACTGCAACGCCAAACCCTTCCTTAGAATAGTCTTCATTGAAGAACATATTCCACATAGAGGAAGTTGGGGGAGGTATTTCATGAAAATAAATGGGTTGCTTTCTGATTTCAAGAGGGGCTTCAGAAGCATCTGCGAGCTACAATATGTTGGATACCAAATCAGTGCTCAAAGAAAAAATAGGATGGTTGATGGGTTTTGCTTCATCACTGATGATGTATGTGATCTACGCTTCCCTATAAATTCTCATTTGTTCACCCTCGAACACAGTAATGGTGCATATGAAAGTTCCATCTGCAAGGGTTCCCCCAGTCTCTTTATCCAAGATCTAGATAGGAGAATTTCGAACTTAGGGGAAACATTATCAACTACAATATCCATGACTAGTCTCTTCATCGACAGTTGGAATAGGGATACAACCAGGCATTTGATAACCCCAAGGCATTTCACCTTCCTAGAATTGAAATAATATAGGTCATGGTAGGATTTTGTAACTTCCAACTCGAGTTCTTCCATGAAAATATTAGGCACAATATTGTGGGATGCTCCTGAATCCATTAATTAGTTATGAAACACCTTATCATGGATGTTCAATGAAGTGTAGAAGGGAGGGGAGGAATCATCTCTATCTTCTACCAAAGGTCCTAACATGACAGTTGGCTTTTCATATTGCAAATTGACTGAGTTTGTGGGATGAATTGTGGGCTCAAGCATCAACAACCTAGAAAGTCTTTTTTTGAAATATTCATGCTTGACCATCTCTGCAAGGGGTACAGGGATCCTAATATTTTGAACCTCATGTTCAAAATTGAAAGGGGATGTAGGTTTTAGGATATCTTTCACTTCTGGGACAGGAGTTATAGCCACTTGAGAGGGGGTTCTAACTTTCTTAACCTTTCTTCTATATGCTACATTTTCAGCGGGTTTCTATGCTATGGTAGGCTAATCATGAACACTATGCTTTCCTTCTTTATTCTTAAACCTGAGGTTATACCTGTTTGGGTTAATGTTGGCCTTTTCCCCTTTTATCAACTCGTTCAACTAATTTTCCATGAGAGATTCCTCATATGTAGACAGAGTTAAGTGAGGAAAAGAGGATGTGTCCCCAAGACAATGGATTTTGAGATCAAGGTCTTCATCCCCTTCTTATTCATCAATAGTAAGATTATTTTGGAAAGGGGTATAGATTTTCTTATCATCTCTATCTCTTCTCCTCTGGTCTCTTTGAATAATATGAGGAGTATTGTTAGGTCTCCTATAGTTACCTCTGTTATCAACATTTTGGGGATTTCTATAGCTTTTCTTTCCTTCTAATTTGATCTTGTACATTCTAGCAAAAGGTGATTTTAGTAGCTTGGTTGTTTCATCTGTTTGAGGGGGGGAAATAGAGGAACTAGAAGTCGGGGTTTCATACCTACCTTTTCCCTTATCTTTGTCATCTTTACCCCTAAGTTTTTCAGCTACCAATATATTGAATTCTACTTTAAGGGATACATATTTCATATGAGCCAAAGAGGTATCTCTTCTTTCTCTCAATGGTGGGCAAAATTCAGAGTGGAAAGCATTAGCATAAGTCATTTTGGAAGAGATTTCTATAGGCTTAACTTCGGATGGAATCATTTTATACATTTTATTAAATCTCATTGAGAAGTCTGAAACAAATTTCCCCTCCTCCCTCTTAAGTGCCCCTAATTTTGTAATATAATAAATGATATCTTTTTTATTCCCCCAATTCCTTAAGATTGCATCATCCAGAGCATCAATCTCGTCAATAGATCCAAGAGGCAAGTCCTTAAACCATTCCCTGGAATCACCATTGAGGCTCTATACAAAAAATATCATCCACACATCTTCATTCTTGATGGCCTAAATCTATGTGAGTCTATAAAAGGATGAAAGGTTCTCTTCTGTAGTCAAGTCTCCCTCCCCTGTGAATTGGGGCATGTACTTAATGTAATCTATGGTTGGGAGAGCATTCATAGGCTTTGGTAAAACTAAGGGGGCATATCTAGTATCTA
Source organism: Picea mariana (assembly GCA_032191745.1). Lineage (NCBI taxonomy): Eukaryota > Viridiplantae > Streptophyta > Pinopsida > Pinales > Pinaceae > Picea > Picea mariana. Next base: position 2,468 of record JASDQU010028824.1, read on the forward strand.
ATATCTCAGCCATACTTTTCCTAAGAGGATTATCACCTTCCATTTGGACGTGAAATGGAGGAGAACCAGGAGGAGATGGAGTTCGGAAAGTGATCAGAATCTGGACCAGGGGTCAAAATTTAGTCCAAAAATCAAAGTATTTGGAATCGCTTCAAAAAAAATAGGTACGTAGGCCTCATCTTTACGAAACCAACACACTTTGAATGGGTTCAAATGGACATCATATGAGTGCATTATCATGTCCTTTTCGATTTACCAAATAGGCAAAAGAAATTGCTGACTGTATAGTCCGTACAGTTGATGTGGCAGGGTCGTATAGCTGACATGGCATGATGCTAATGTGGTAGGTGCTGAGTTGGAAAACATTTGGTAGGACACATGGGTGAATATATTGTTGACACATGGCATCATTGTGGAAAATGATATGGTGCCACGTGGCCCGAGCGTGGGCTGCCATGTGGCACCTTGATGTTTGGTGTAAAATTTATGTGGAGTCCATGGGAGTTGAACCCTGGATCTACGCATAGGGAAAATTCTTGGTAAGGGATGCCCATTTGGTGTGCCACACTATGTTTATTAACAACTATATGTCTTTCAATATATTTGAAATCAAATTTTTGTGTAGTATGGGCAAGGGTCCGGGCTGGGGCTTAGCGCCAGCCCCCGTTTACGTATGTGCCACCATACGACCATGCTATAAGACCTGTTTCCATTCATTTGAATGGGATTTTCAAATGGTTACCCAATCACTCACTTGACACTTATCGCGCCCACAATAAATCTTGCAATGAGGGCCTAAAAACGCATTGGAACGTGGCCATATGGCCCCCATGTGCCCAACACCTTTGCCTTTGGGGGTCCTAATTCCTCTAACAGTGCGAAAATTTGGTGCATTTTGTGGAGATGTGTGTGTGTTTTGGGTTTAGGCATGAGAAATGCCTAGAAGCTAGGTCACTCACACAGGAGTGCATTTTGGCAAACCAGAGACAACAAGATTGAAAAAGAAAAATGGCAGGAGGTCTATCTTCTTCATTTTTTGGCCAAATGAGGGGCTGGAAAATCCCAGATAGGGGTTTTTGGATGTTTTGAATCCATTGGTACAATTTTAAAATGAATCTGGAGAGTTATATTGTAGGTTTTTCTACAGGGAATTTTCAGAGAGCTCTAGGGAGCTTAGGGCCACCATTGAAGGAGGCCATGCCCAGGAGAGCCAAAGTCCATTTTCAGTGACTAAATAGTCATTCTTGACTAATTGATATGCTGTTAACTCATTGGAATAGGTTGTAGAGGCATTTGAGGACTTTTACATGTGTTTTTCCATAAGGAATATCAGGGAAGCTCAAGGCCACCAGTAGAAGAGGTCATTCCCAGATGAGCCATGGTCTATTTTCAGAGTTCTGATTGTCATTTTGGAGGTTTTTATGTATTCTGAACCCAATGGTATAGACAATAAATCCATTGGAGTTGAGAAGAATCTTGTAAAAGAATTTTAGACAAACTAATCACAGAGAGCCTAGTCCATTGATGGAGGCTCGAGGAGATGTAGCCCAGTTGGGGGTGAACTCCTTTATCATGTTGTTACTGTTGTGAGTTGCTGCTTATATTTTTCTGCAAGTTATGTTTGTTGTTGTATTCTTTAGACAAAATATTTAACCTTTTGAAAACCTCACACATAAACACCTAAAAGAAGCATAAACTTGACACATAAATCCTCTTGCACAACTAAGACAATGAGAAAGGTCCTAAAGTTTATTTTAATGGAGTAGAGGGTGCTTTCATAGAAAAAAAAGTCAGCCCCCTATTTTCAGATCAGGTGGTATCAAAGCATAGTTTTTCTCATGTTATTACCATTGATAGCTAGAGATTTAGCTGTTGGTATTATTGTGCAAGTTTTGTGTTGAAGTTTGATATCTTGCAAGGATGGAGGAAGCTTCAAACAGTAAGAGTTCTCATCTATCTTCATTATCCAAGATATTTTACAAAGAGATGTTGAAGGCATTTGTAACCATGAGAGATATGGTGCAAGAGATGTTGGAGGATAGGGAGGAGAGCATTGTCCTTAAAGAGTAATTGATGTCCATGAAGGAGGAGAAGTACCACCTTCTTGAAAAGTTACATGAGATGGAGACTCAAATCCATGAGGAAAAGGAAACCCTTACCAAGTAAATGCATGAACATCAGGTATGTAATGCTAGTTTTTCTTCAAATTCCTCTCAAAATGAATGCTTTGGTGTTTTTGAGAATCATACTAGAGGAATAGGGTCCAAGATATTGTTTAAAATGGGCTATGAAGGTAAAGGGTTAGGCAAACATGCACAAGGCATTGTTGAGCCTATTGTTGTTGAGGAGAGGCCCAAGTATAGGGGTCTTGGATATGAACAGAAAGATGGAGCATATTTCAAAGTTGAGTAGACAAGGGAAACAATTCCAAGAACAACTTGTGTTGCAAGGTCAATCCCTCAAGCATGAAAAGTATGTGTTCGAGATGAATGAAAAAGTGAGAAACAAGAGAGTCGTGAAAACCATGAGGACAAGAACATTTTGTTGGTCTTTAAAAGAGAGCTAGTAACTCTTCAAATTCACCTCCTCAAGAAGGTGATAAAGGTGAATGTTCAAGAACTTTTGTTGCAAGTTCAATCCCTCAAGCATGCAAATTGTGTGTTCAAGATGAATGCAAATGTGTGAAACAAGAGAATTGTGAAAACCATGAGGACAAAAACATTTTTGTTGGTCTTCAAAAGAGAGCTAGTAACTCTTCAAATTCACCTCCTCAAGAAGGCGATAAAGGTGAGTGTTCAAGGTATATTTCTGCTTATGATTTAGTTGCTTTTGATTATGTTAAGCATGGTAAATTTGCATGTAAAAATGGAAGAAAAATTCCATGTACATATTGTGGTTTAGATAACCATCATGTTTCACGATGTTGGAAAAGATTGACCACATTTAGGAAACTTTTCAAACAAAGGCAACTTGAAAAGAAGATGAAAAAGATTTGCACTCACTGCCAGAAGAGAGGTCATCTCATTGACCAATGCTGGACATTGCATCCAACCACTCATCCACAACACAAGAAGAAGATGGATAAATAGACTGGCAAGAATGGAAGAGGAGATTCCATCATCGATGTGAGTCAAGATGATTGATAAGAAGAGGATTTTTAGCAGAAAAAGTCACCATTGAATTGGCTTGGTAAGAAATGGTTAGATTTCTTGAACAAGTAAGGCTTGCATTTCTTTGTTTGTAGATGCACATTTCAGCCTTATGTATGCATTTTTGTTGAAAGTATGACAAGTTGCAGTAGTTTATCACAATTTGTATGATGCAAGTTTGCATGTGAATGCAATTCTATTGAAGGCATTCTTGTTGTTGCACAACTTCGCCAAGAGGATGTAAACGACAGGTATGATACTCACTTATTGCAGCCATTTAGCTTTTCATTTTAGCTCTTATGTACCCACATGTTTTTGGGTTTATGCACTTATGTTTGTACTTGAAGGACAGTTGAAGAGCTATGGACATGCATGTGATTTTGTATGTGTGTAAACAATGAGCTTTGTGATAGTTCATTATGAGTGACTCATTATTGTAACATGGTTGTGTATCATGAATGTCAACTTTTGGGAAGGTCAATATGTTTCAAATAAGTCTCGACTTGTGTCGATGTTGTCTTGACGACTATGTTGTGTCAATCATGTTTTTTGACTTATGTTTAGTTGATGGTGTTTGTCGGCTTGTAAGTCGATATTGAGTACACAAAGATGCAAGAAAATGCTATGTACCTTGATGAAGTACAAGATGTGACCATTTGCTTGAAGAGAAAAAAGACTTTGTTGGCATCATTTTCAGTCTTGTATAAATTTTGTTTTCAAGATTGATGGTTTTCTTGGTTTTTGACAAGATGTCCGGGGAAAGTATTTTTCATCCATTGTAGAGAGGATTGTGTTGATTCCAAAAAGTTCACAAGAGGGACTTGATTCTCAGTGGGAAGGCTGACAACTTTCCAAGCACAAAGAGAACAATGGGTCAATAGTAGCCAGAGAACAGTGGTTGAGTGACATAGCCAGTTGTAGTGTAAGGCATGTCAAGGTACCCAGGTGATTGCCAAAAAGACTTTTCAAGTAGAATCAGTTGATAGAACTTGGAAGTAGAAGAGTATTAAAGCTCAGGCAGATAATCATCAACTTTTGTGGGTCCAAAAGCCTTTTAGTGGGAAGGTGTGATTAGAATCTGGACCAGGAATCAAAATTTAGCCCAAAAATCAAAGTGTTTGGAATGCCTCAAAACAAAAAGGTACATAGGCCTCATCTTCACGAACCCAACTCACTTTGAATGGGTTCAAACAGACATCGAATGAGTGAGATATCGCGTTCTATTCAATTTGCCAAACAAATAAAAAAAATGTTGACTATACAGTCCATACAACTGACGTGGCAGGTTCTAAGTTGGTAGACAGTTGGCAAGACATGCGGGAGAATAGATTTATAACACCTGGCATCATTGTGGTAAATGATATGGTGCCACGTGGCCCAGGCGTGGGCTACCACATGGGACCTTGATGTTTGGTGTAAAATTTATGTGGAGTCCGTGGGAGTTGAACCCCAGATCTCCGCATAGGGAAAATTCTTGGCTAGGGCCACTCAACTGGTGCACCACACTATGGTTCTTAACAACTATATGTGTTTCAATATATTTGAAATCAAATTTTTGTGTATTTTTGGCGTGGGTCCAGGTTGGGGCTTAGCCTCAACCCCTGTTTATGCATGCGCCACCATACAACCATGCCATAAGACCTGTTTCCATTCATTTGTGCAGGATTTCCAAATGGTTCCCCAAGAACGTGCTTGACACTTGTTATGCCCACAATAAATATTACAACGAGGGCCTAAAAATGTGCTAGGACGTGGCCATATGGCCCCCATGCGCCCAACACCTCGGCCTTTGGGGGCCCTAATTCCGCTAACGGTGTGACAATTTGGTGCATTTTGTGGAGATGTGTGCGTGTGTTGGGTTTAGGCACGGGAAACACCCAGAAGCCAGGTTACTCACACAGGAGTGTGTTTTGGCGAACCAGAGACAACAAGCTTGAAGGAGAAAAATGGCAGGAGGTCTATCTTCTTCAGTGTTTGGCCAAATGAGGTGTCGAAAAATCCCAACTAGGGGTTTTTGGATGTTTTGAATCCATTGGTACAGTTTTCAAAGGAATTTGGAGACTTCTATTGTAGGTGTTTCTACAAGTAAGTTTTAGAGAGCTCTAGGGAGTTTAGCGACACCATTGAAGGAGGCCATGCCCAGGGGAGCCAAAGTCCATTTTCAATGACGGAATAGTCATTATTGACTAATTGATATGATTTGAACTCATTGGAATAGTTTGTAGAGGAATTTGAGGACTTGTACAGGTGTTTTTCCATAAGGAAGCTCAGGGAAGCTCAAGGCCACTAGTAGAAGAGGTCATGCCTAGATGAGCCATGGTCCGTTTTCAGAGTTCTAATAGTCATTTTTGGGGTTTTTATGTATTTTGAACCCAATGGTATAGTCAATAAATCCATTGGAATTGAACAACAGCTTGTAAAATAATTTTATACAAACTAATCCCAGAGAGCCTAATCCATTGGTGGAGGCTCAAGGAGATGTAGCCCAATTGGGGGTGAAATCCTTGATCATGTTGTTATTGTTGTGAATTGCTAGTTATATTTTTCTACAAGTTATGTTTGTTGTTGTATTCTTTAGAAAACATATTTAACCTTTTGAAAACCTCACACATAAACACCTAAAAGAAGCATAAAATTGACACATAAATCCTCTTGCACAAATAAGACATTGATCAAGGTCCTAAAGTTTATTTTAATGGAGTAGAGGGTGCTTGCATGGAAAAACAAGTCAGACCCCTATTTGCAGATCAGACAGGTAAGGGTGGGGTTGTGTTTCCTGGAGAAAAATGAAACAACGGAGGATTTGGAGAAGAAACCATAGGGCTTGAGGGAACAAAGGTTTCCCTCTCTATCAAAACAACAACTATAATAGGAGGAGGAGTAGTGAAACTGGGAGAGGGGAAATCAACAAGAAAATTCCCAAAATTTAAACTTCTAGAAGATCCAACAGAGGGTGTAATAAGAAAATGAGAAACAACTACTGGAGTTTCTATAGGAGGATAATGAAAATCATCAGAAATACCTGGTTCAGCAACATAAGTATCTTCCTAAAGGTTTCATCGTCTTATGATAATTTTCTCTGGGTCAGCTTTAGGTGTTGCTAAAGGTAGTTGTGGAGTAGACCTTGTGTGTCTGCCTTTGGAAGCCACAACTGACACAGTGGATTCGTAACAATGGATTCACCATGTGCAAATTTGCAATCTTCAATGTACCAAGCTCTGATGCACCTTCACAATCAGTGGACTTTGTCATTCAATCCTAGGGAAAATATTCAATTCGTCCCCGACAATGGTGCCAGAAAATGTTAGCACTAGAAGTCACCTCTGGATTGCGTCGAAAGTAAGCTCAATACCCATCAGAATTTTTGTGTCACGAGTTGGTTTTCAAAGAGGTCAAATGGGAGCAGACTTGATATGATATCATTTTAACTTAGGAAACTAGAATAGCATGCACAAGCGATGAGATCTGGAATCAACTGCAGTCAGTGAGTCAGAGTAAGGGGGAGTAGGAGGAATACTTTGTTGAGAAAATGTAGAGGCATGCCGTGAACATCAGGTCTTTTAGTAGCCTAAGGAAGAAAAACTCAAACACAAGATCTTCTTGGGTTCCAACTTTAATGATAACTGAAAGAAATCATGACAACATTATAATCAAACATTCATCATAAAAAAATCACGAAAATTCATGTGAATCAATCATTCATGAACTCTCTCAGTATCAGAGGAAAATAAGATGGAGAAAGAAAGTTGATTTAGATTAATCAAGAAATCTCAGATCACCATACATAACCAGAGAACCAGAAACTTCACTAAAACTTTACAATACGGGAGCTTATCTCTACCATCAACCATAACAAAATATAAAAAACGAGTATTTATACTCAAAATAGATTGCCATCACCGGTAGCATGACCTAGATACTACAATCTAACCTTCACATCTACATCTTCTTTTGGTAGTGTACATGCATTCTTCTATCAGATGCGAGTTCAAATCAGTATGGGCTTTCTAGGAACTTTGGACTGACAGTCTGCTTTCATGGCCAGTTCTTCCATGGTTTCTATTTATGTCATGAAACTAGGTTTCAACCATCTTCCCCAATTTCATTAACTACTTTCATCGATATTGGGAAAATACCTGACACTCCTGAACGTTTCAGGTGAGCTCATGACTCCTTCGAGTCAATTCTACTACCTCGATGCCATGTAGATATTCTCTGTGACCAACTCAAGTGCTTCGGCCTTTTGCATAGCTCCTTTTCATCGCCCCACACAACCTTGATCCGTGACCTTACGCATTCCCATATGAAATTTTGGGATTTCGTCTGTTAGGAGTCTTCACTCCCCTTGATTTCAAATATCTCGATGTTGTATCTCGTGAAATGACCCATCTATATCGACGGTCAAATTTTATTTTATCTTGATGCCCATGATCATTTCTTTGAACAATATTGGTTGCCCTCTGCTCTATAGGCACTTTAGACCAACAGATTAGATGACACGCATGCCCTTGCTTTATATCCCTTCTTCCATATGACCACAGGCTATGATCATGGGCCCAACTCTTAGGTGTGTCATGATTTCATGTTTTTCAAACTCATGTCATTCTCTAGGATCAAGCCTCTGAGTCATGAAATCGTGATCTCTTGGATTGGGTGCCACATGTCTCCTCTAATCGAACAACTGAGAAGAATATCAACATTTTGGGACCCGGGGCTTCGCACCTTACTCCATACTAAAACCCTTGAAATGAGATATCATGATTTATCTTATCTACTACCACGTGCTTCCCCAGGTGGATGGCTTAGATCATTTCATGACTTCGTGTTTCGTGAGTTTGCATGACCCTTCTCTTTGACCTTTCTGATTCGTGAAATCATGAATATGTTGATCATGCACCACTTGTTCTTCTGAAGTGAATGACTCAGATCATTTCATGATTTCACATTTCACAAGTCCTCATGACTCAGCCCTTTGACTACTCCATTCTGCAAGTCAGTGAAATTCTAATCTCGCACCATGTGTCCTTCCTAGGATTGATGACTAGGATTGGCCTCACGATTTCAGAACTCTAATGCTATACTTTGTGCAACTTTATGATCCTGATAGTCCAATGGCCATTGATCCGATATGCCTAATGGGTTCCTTTCATTGAAATCCGATCTTGCTCCCTCACATGATTTGAGTCCACACCAACCCTCTCTAAGTGTTGCGCTTGTGCTAATGGTTGTGATTTATTTGAAAAATTACCTAGATGACTAATTGAGCGATCGAGAAAACAAATAATAAATGATAGAGGTCAAGAGAGAAGTGATCGGTCTTTAGAGAAGAGATGTCAATCAAACAGACAAAGGAAGACAAAAGAAAACTGCAAGCCGAGAGGAAAACTTACAATTGGGTCTGCAAGAGGAGGAGAGCCAAGAAAAAATACAGACCTAGGTAGAAACCCCAAACCCTTAAGGTTTGACAAGTTTATGTGATAACAAAAGACTGAAGAAAAAGGGGCTAGCGCCCAAAAGTGAATTGTTGCAGAACAGAGCCGGGCTTAGAGATAGAATCGTGGGAATCCTTGATCGACCAAGACCCATAGAAAATAGATTCTGATATTATTTTGATTGAATCAAACTGTTTGAGTTATTCTGGAGAATTAATAAAGACTGATAGCCTGACAAAATTTGATTGTCTGCACATTTTTGCAGCATTACCAATTGTCAGAACCAAACATAATTGTTACCTAGTGAAGAGAAATGGAGGAAGCACGTGATGCTTACATTCCATAGAATGAATTTAGCAGAATGGATGTCCATTTAGTAATTGAAGGAACAAACTTCAATGGGCATGGAGAAGAAATAGATAAAGAAGTGAGCATGATGAACATCATCAAAAATTTGCAAAAAGAAGTCCAAATTCACCAGGAAGATAACAAAAGGCTTATGAGAGCCATGGAGAAATGGGGAGACTTCAATATGAAGCTAATGCAAAGCCTGGAAAGAATTGAAAATGAATTGGATAAGTAAAGTGAATCCAGTAAATTAGGAAGGCATAGGACCCCTGATGAGGAAAGAAGAGGAAGAAGTGGTAGCAGACATCACCAACAATTCCAAAAGCATTCCCATAAGAGAACACATAGTCGCTCAAATCCATCCCTTGTAAGGAAGCATAGGAGATCTAAAGTGGATTAACTAAAGGGTGAAATAAATAAGATAAAAACTCCTACATTTGATGGAGAGCACAAGAAATATGAAGATGCTAAGGCATGGCTGCTATGTATGAGAAATATTTCCAACTGCAGAATTACTCTTCTCATGCAGAAGGAAGAATTTCCATCTACTAGCTAAAAGGAAAGGTGTCCATATGGTGGGATCATCTTGTGCAAGTGCAACACATCAGAGAGAAGAATGTTACATGGAGGGAATTCAAGAGGCATTTTGAAAGGAAGTACTTAACTAAGAGGTATTATGACAAGAAAATGAAAGAGTTCTTTGAACTCAAGCTAGGTAGTATGTCCATTGATGAGTATGAAAGAATATTCTTGGAGTTGTTGAAGTATGTTTGCTTCATCAAGGACGAGACAGTTAAGATTCAAAGGTATTTGAGTGGGATGCCATCTTTCATCACTTACAAGATCCATTATGATGATCCTAAAACTATGGAAGAAACCATAAGAAGAGAAAAATGTTTATTTCATCAACAAAAAGGGAAACCTATTTTCTATAAGGCTTGGGAAGACAAGAAGAAGTTTAAAAGGGAGCAAAGGAAGAAGGGGAAAACACCACCATTTTTCATAAATGGTCCTTAAGGATAGCCCATTTTGAGAGAGCTCGGGATGGCTGAAGTAGGTGGGAAAAGGCCAAGGAAGACACCTGTGGAATGATGGGGTTGTAAAGGAGATCATAGCTATAGATATTTTCCTCACATAAGAGACAAAGTGAGAGTTGTTCACAATGTTCAACAAGAAAAAACAATCGAGGTCATGGGCAGAAGAGTACCAAGGATCTATGCATCCCTAGACAACAAGAAAGTTGAGTTTCAATCACACATGATTGAAGTTGAAGGTATGATCAATAACCATGTCTTTACTATTTTAATAGACTCGAGAGCTAGTCATAGTTACATAGATCCTAAAGTTGTGGAAAGATTTTTTTTTCCAAGAAGAAGGCATGGGAAATCTTTCCTATTATAGCTGGCTACAAGAGCCAAGAAAAAGGTTGTTGAATTGGTTAAATCATGTCTAGTGGGCATGAATGGACTAAGTACCAAGGAATATTTGAACATATTTCCTTTGGGATCACATGATTGCCTAATTGGTATGGATTGGTTGGACCAACACCATTCCATATTATACATCCATAACAAGGCATTCACTTGCTTGGATGAGGAAGGAATTCAGAGAGAATTCCAAGGAATTATCAGGGCAACTACTGTTCAAGAAATATCAGCAATGCAGCTAAAGAAGTGTTACAGGAAGGGATGCCAAATATTTCATCTCATATGGAAGAATCATATAAGGATAAGGTGCCAAATATGGAGGATCATGCAGTCCTGGAAGATTTTGAAGATGTGTTCAAGGAGGTACCAGGACTACCTCCAAAGAGAGATATTGATTTCTTTATAAATTTAATGCTTGGAGCAACTCTAGTATCAGAAACTCCTTACATAATGAGTACGCCAGAGCTAAAGGAACTGCAAGTGCAACTTGAAGAGCTTCTCAAGAAGGGTTATATATGCCCATGTGTGTCACCTTGGGGTGCCCTAGTCATGTTCATGAAGAAGAAATATGGGACATTGATATTGTGCATCGATTTCAGACAGTTGAACAAAGTGACTATAAAGAAAAAGTATCCTCTACCAAGGATTGATGATCTCTTCGATCAGTTAAAGGATTGAAGGATATTTTCAAAGATAGATCTGAGCTCAAGATACCATCAGGTAAGGGTTAAAGAGGAAGACATTAGCAATGCCGCCTTTAGGACAAGCTATGGTCATTATGATCTCACAGTGGTGCCATTTTGGTTATCAAATGCCCTAGCTATTTTCATGTGCTTAATGAATGGTGTTTTCCAAAAATATTTAGAAAAGTTTGTCATTGTATTTTTGGATGACATCCTTGTATATTCAAAGTTGGAAGAAGAGCATGAACATCATTTTAGGATGGTGTTGCAAGTGCTAAGAGAGAATCAACTGTGTGCCAAATTGAGCAAGTGCTCATTTTATCAAAACATAATTCACTATTTTGGGCATATCATATCTAAAGAAGGGATAGTCATGGACCCTAAAAAGATTGAGGCCATTAAAGGGTGGACAACAAATGAAAATGTAACATAATTCAGATCCTTCATGGGTATAGATGGCTACTATAGAAGTTTCATTGCAGGGTTTTCGAGAATAGCTCATCTCATCACTTCCTTGCAAAGGAAGGGGAAAAATTTTCAATGGATAGAAGATTGTGAAAAGAGATTCCAACAATTGAAGTAGTTGTTAACCAGTGATCCAATTCTGAATATTGCAGATCCAAATGAAGATTTCATGGTTTTCACATAATCGTGCAAAGAAGGACTTTGTGGAGTCCTTAGTCAGAAAGGATTTGTGATATGTTTCGAGTCCAGAAAATTGAAAGAGCATGAAAGGCTCTATGCCACTCATGATTTGGAGTTGGCAGCCATAGTGCACACTTTGAAGAAGTCGAGGCACTACCTCATGGGAAAGAGGCTTGAGTTGAGGAAAAACCATAATGGTCTGAAGTATTTGTTTTATCAACCTACTTTGAATGCTAGGAAGAGTAGATGGTTGGAATTCCTCTGTGAGTATGACTTTGATATTAATCACATCAAAGGAAAGGAGAAAAAGGTGGTTGATTCACTTAGCGGGAGAGTGTGTGAACTGCATGCTACATCCATTAGCATGTATTAGACAGATCTTAAAGGAAACATTCATGAGGCTGCAAAAGCTTATTTGCAGTACATGGAATTGATAACTAAATTGCAACAAGGTAAAATGCAGCAGAAAGATGAAGATTATGAATTGGGAATTGATGGAATTATCTTGTACCGAAACATAGTTTATGTACCAAATTATGTGGAATTGAGGAGTGTGATTTTAAAAGAGATTCATGATGTACCTTATGTGGGACACCCGGGATATCAAAAGACAATTTCAATAGTCAAGAGACAATATTATTGGCCAAGAATGAAGAAAGAAACTACATAATACATAGCTAAATGTAGGGAGTGTCAAAGGGTCAAGGTAGAGCATACACACCCAGTTGGGTTGTTGCATCCATTACCCATTCCTCAATGGAAGTGGGAAGTGGCCACAATGGACTTCATCATAGGATTATCCAAAACAAACAAACAACATGATTCCATCATGGTGGTGGTAGATAAGCTCACGAAGGTCACCCATTTTATTCCATTGAAGACTACTCACAAGGAAACTGATGTTGTTGATATTTGTATGAGGGAAGTAGCACACTCGCATGGAATTCCCAAGACAATTGTGTCTGAAAGAGACCCAAATTTTACCTCAAATGTTTGGACAGGATTATTCAATGGGTTAGGAACAAACTTGAACTTCAACACAACTTATCATCCTGAGTCTGATGGACAAACAAAAATAGTAAATCAAGTGATAGAAGATATGTTAATAATGTATGTGATGGAAAAACCATCTAATGGGAAGATTATATACACTTGGTAGAGTTTGCCTACAACAATGGGTATCAAGCATCATTGAAGATGAGCTCGTTTGAAACACTTTATGGAAGAAAGTGTAACACCCTAGTAAGCTGGGACAACCCAACTGATAGAGAAGTGGTTGGGGCATATTTTCTTAGGGAAATGGAAGAGAAATTGTTAAAGATACAAAAAAAATTGAAGGCTTCCCAAGACAAGAAGAAAATCTATGCAGACAAAAGCAGAACCCACAGGGAGTTTAAAGTGGGTGATCATGTTTTCCTGAAGGTGAAATCCAATAGAAGTTCCCTGAAGCTAGGAAGTTGTTCGAAGTTGGCAACCAGATATTGTGGACCATTTGAAATCATATAAAGGATTGGACCAGTAGCTTACATTCTTGCAATGCCCGCATCCATGAAAATTCATAATGTATTTCATGTATCATTGTTTAAGAATTATATACCGGATTCTAATCATGTGATTGATTAGAATGTTATTTAGGTGGAGCAAGAAGGTGCTTTGCAAGTGTAGCATGTGCACATACTAGACTGGAAGAGCAAGAAACTCCATAATCTAGTCGTAAATATTGTAAATGTTCAGTGGACCTGGTATGGTCCTGAGGATGCAACATGGGAGCATGAATATGCTATGCAGGAAGAGTACCCACATCTTTTTGAAGATTTTGGAAATCTTGTTTTTGTTGTGTAAATAAGTTGCACTGAGGATAGTACAAAAATAAGGGGAGGGGATTGTAACACCCCAAGTCCAAGCCCCTGTTGAATTGTAATTATGTTTGTAGGTTGGTGGGCCAAGTGTTTATAAGTTGGAAGAATTAAGTGTTTATTAGGCTAGAGAGCCCAGATGCTAAGGCCAATGAGCCTGATTTTTGTATATGTAAATACTCACATCATTAATAAAATTACATCGCTACATGTAGACCGACCATGAAAAAAGAGTTATGGGGGACTAAGCTCCACTACAAAGGGAAAGGGAAGGGGCTAAGTGTCTAGGAATAGGGGCTAATCTAGAGGGCTTACCTCTAAAGAAATAATATTATATTATTATTTCATAGAGGCTAATGTTTGACATAACCATGTTCTCCTAAGTTCCTAGGGAAAGGGGACGAGTGCTAAGTGGAGCTCATGCAACTTCAGGGAGACATGTGTCAACCTGGGCGCATGTCGTTTTTAGGTGGGAAAGTCAACTCATTGGGGGTTCCCTCACCACCCTCACCATTCTCACAATGCTCATGACTCTTTAGTTCATCCATACTCCCCACAGATGCACACACTGAGACAGAGAGAGGTAGAACCTTGACACAACCATCCATCACGTCCATCATCGATCTCTGCAAATTCCGAAACCTGCACACCCATGTAATGAAGCTAATTGTGCTTCCAGTGAAGCACATCATGACTGTGTAGTGTTTGATCCATATCACTCCTTAGCCTTTGTTGTTTCTACCGACATTTTCTCTGGACTGGTTTGGCTTGATCTCATTACTAGATCCCTTACCCTTTTTTTTTTATGTGGAGGTTACTCGCTGAAATTAGGAGATGAATAGAAGAGACAGGTTGTCAAGCTTGTGAGAAACTCTCTCCATGTGAGAGAATGTGTTGGGGAAGTGAGTTCTCCTGAAGGGAGTCCTGTAGCAGCTACAATACTCCGAGACTTCTGGTCCAGCCTATTGATGAAGCCCTAAAACGGGGGTTGACAACCGATGGACTTGTGATAGTGAAGGTGTACATTCCTGGGGTGGGACATGCACGTGGGAAATGAGGGTCTGTGGGTTGTGGGTGTAAGTGGCTTCTGGGAGAAAATATTTCATGTGAACTGTGTGACTTTCTTGTTGTCCTTCCCAAGCCTAGGAATCCCTTTCCTAATGGAGTTTAGTCCCATCTCGGGGGTGACCTACTACTGAGAATGATGAGCAGCATGGTCTAAGGTTGGGAGGTTCATGGCTATTAAGTACCAAATCTATGTTCTCTGCACGACGTGTATAATGAAATCAATTTATAATGTTATTAGAATTTTTTGTATATATTGCATGTATGTTTTAATGTCGTTTATGCATGAATAGGTGCATGAACATGATTCTATAGTTGCTTAAATTGCATTAGATAGATATGTATATGAATATATATGAATATCAGATGTTATCTCTATTTGTTCCTATCAAGTTTTATATGTGAATATTTCCACAAATTTATTCAGTGGCATGGCCTTGCCTGTTGGTTTAAGGTCAGGAATGGTCACAAAATGGTATCAGAGTAGAAAGACAAAGATACAATTGAACGGATTAGCCACAGTTTTGTCAATAGACTGTCGACGTTTCAAATCCAAAATAGGATCCATCTTTAGGACAATGAGCCTAGGTTAAGATGAAGGAAAGAACTGGTATTTAAATACTGGAAGTGTGGGGAAAACCTAGGTGTTGGCTAAGTTTCTTAGTAAAATAATATGAATAATTCTTTTAAAGTTTTATTAGGGTTTCATATTTCAATTATTTAAGTTTTAGGGTTTTTTCTAAACTATTATTAATTTAATGTTCTTATCTTAATATTAGTTAGCTATGTTCTAGGTATTGTATTAATGAAATAGTAGGATTTAATTATTGTTATTTATTTAGATTATTAAGTTTTTTGGTTCTCCATAATGTTATTAAGGGGATTTAAGTTTATAAATTTTTAAATTTTAATCAATTATGTTCTAGGTATTAAGTTATCTTTAAATTAGGTCATTATTAATATTTAATGTTATAAATATGAGTTTAATATTCTTTAATTTGTTTATTTAATAAGTATTTTTATTAGGGTGTGATTTATAATTAGGAGGAATAAATTAATTAAAAGTATTTAGATTGTATAAATATCAATGATTATTGTTGTTTCTATGGATTAAAGGGAACCAATTTTCACTTAGTTCTAACCCACTATCTTTCTTTAGGTTACTAGGATGTTTTTGGATTTCAATAGCTTCTCTAATTGTTATAACCCTCAATTGCACTAGACATGCATACCTAGCATCATGCCATCTTACTTGCTATCTTTCCCAAGCCATCACTGAACATCTCTTCTAAAAACCACATTTTTGCAGGTGTACGTGCCCTACACCACTATTGCCCACATACACATGCTTGCTAAACCACTACAGCCCACATACACTCATAAAAGCATGAAAAATAGAAAGAGGCAGAAGAATACAGACTTTCGGGTAAGTTTCCTAAATCGTTTGATCACCCATAGCTTGTCACACAACCGAATACTTAGCCTTTTTTGTCCTATAAAAGAATGGGTTGGGGTCCCATTCAAAAAGAGAAGCAAGAGTGTAAATAAACTCTACCCATTTCATTATTCCCCCTTTGCCTGAATATTCTGCAACCACATTGTGAGTTTTGAGCCAGAATTCCTTCTTCCTCCTTTGCAAATCCTTGCCATTTCCCTAGAGAGAACTAAAGAGGAGAAGAATACGTAGAAGCAGTTGGTGCATGGTCAAGAGGATCCCAGGACCAAGTTTGAGGAGCAGTTTTTGGTCTCACATTGTAAGTGACCTTTTGTGAGATTAATATAAAGAAGTAGTTTTTCTGTCCCACCAAATGATGTCTTAAATCTTTATGATTTGTTTACAATTTTGTTATGATGTCTAAACCACTAATCCTTATATAAAATGCACACTTGTAGTTTCTCATTTGTCTTTTGGTGAATGCAAGTTCACCTTGGGAGGAGATGTGTAGTCAAGAAATAACTAAGTGCAAAGGGATCGACACTGGATAAGGAGTTCAAGGTAGGACTATCGGATCCCTAGATTTTTATTTCTATGTATGATTGTGGGGTTATGTCAAGATTGTTGTTAAAAGTAAGAGACTTTAAACGGTCATCTCTGCCTACATTTTAGAACCCTGGTGTAGCTCGTAGAGGGTTTTTCCCATTATAGCAGAATTTTCGACCGTACTGGGGAAACCTCTAGGGTCTTTGGGGATATTTCTTTGGGTGTTTTTGAATTAGTTTATTCACTATTTTTTAGTTTCTGTAAGATTCTATGTCTTTAATGGATTATGTTCTTCCATACTAGTATTCCCTTCCTATGCTTGAATGTTGGTTTTCACTTTTTTGAGAAGTTGTAGAGGTGTACGCGGCCTGTAGTGGGCCTGCACGCATACACATGCACCCTACCTTTGGATATCTCGTGTACATACGCTGGCTGCTGAAGTGTTAGTAGTGTGCCTCTGTTGAGAAAATCATTTTTAAAGGAGAGCCAATCATCCTCTTCCCTGTCAGAAGTCACACTTCTCAAGGTTTTTCTTGATCTAGCCCTGGTCTCTATTAGAGTAGTCTGTAGCCTACGTCTGACCTTAGCATAGCTTTATTTTCATCAAAAGTTTTCTTGTGTTTTCTGTAATAGTGTTTTTACACCAATTTGGGAATCTGTTTTGATCTACCTATTCGGTATTTTCAGTGACTCCCTGTGATCAGAGATTAGGCCTGAATTCATTTCTTGGTCTTGACTTGTCGCTATTTTTCTCTTTTTTGCTTTAGAAGAAAATAAAATAATTCATTTTCAGATTTCTTGTTTTGAAGCATAAAACAATAATAAAAAAAATCTTTCATTTCTTTATTTGGTAAAGTAGTTTAGGTTAGTTGCTTTATTTACCAAGGAAAAAGAAAGTTTCCTTAAGTTCTTTACTTGAATGCTTAGGACATTAAGTAGCTCATAGTCGAGCGAAATCTTGTTTTAAGTTTTTCTTTTCAAATATCTGAGAAAAGTAGTTACGAAAATTTTGGTGAAAGAGTTTTAATTTGGTAACTCTTTATTTGTGAAGAAGAAGTAGTTTGTTTTAAGTTTCATCTTAAGCTCTTCTCTTTAATCTCTTAAAGAACATCATTGGTTTCATTTCTGTTCCTCTTGATTTAAGACAACCACTAAAATTAATTCTTAATTAAAAGCTATTAGACTTTGTGTTTGTAGGGTCCATCAATTTAGTCTAGGCTAGAGCCTTGATTTAGGATTAGAGAGGACACTCTTAAAAGCTACAAAAACAAACATAAGAGTCTAAGCTAGGGAGTGCTTGAAATTCCAATAATTGTGAAAGTTATCCGAGACCCCCCTCTAACACAGGGGCTAAAAACGAGGTCACATGTGGAAAGGTAGCGGAGATAACCCCTCCAAAGTTGGACCAAGTGTAGTGGGGAACACATATAGAGGGATTATCTTGGGATTTTGTTGATCGCATTTTCCACAGAGCTTCATGGGTATCGAATCTGTTCGAGGTCCTTAGTCATCTTCCAGAACACTTGCTTTTGATACCCTTGATAGGTTTCAGGCTTGATACCCTGCTCATTGCATTCAACTCGATGGTCGATTGTACCTGCCTGGTGACTGTTCATGCATTGGAAACCTAGTTGCCTTTGTCTTAGTAACTTACATAGGTGACTATGGGGGTATATCATGGTACCTAGGGAAGACAATGAGTCACGCTTTTCATAGTATACATGGAGGAGTCTTTCGTATTTGAATTGCATTTTCACTGGTAACTTTCTCTAGTGTTGCTTGTTGTAACTGTTCTTCCAACTAGATAGTAATCTGCTTGTCTTATATCATACAATATTTTTCTAGTGTGTGTTTTTTTTTAAATGATTATCGAAATCCCTAGTGTGTCATTGATCTTATCACACAGTGGAGGATCAGGAGCTTCACCGATCGCGAATGCTTTTGGGCCTATCGTCAGTTGATCTCGAGCCACCCCTGCCATCGCTAAGGCGAAAACTAGACCAACAAGGGTCTTTTGAGGCAACCGAGTTATAGGAAACTGTGATTGAATCATATCCAAGAGGATAACATTTGATTATGAAGGAACCAATCATTTCTTACCTCAGAGAGAAAGCTCTTGGTCCATATAACCCTCCAATCATTGATCTATAGGCATCGATTGTCATACAGGTTCAACCTTACGAGTGTTAGGTAGTGTCAAAAGCAGCGATGGAAACAAATGCTGCTACTTCTTCAGGGAATACTCATATTCCCTATATGGCTGTCACTACAGGGGGTGTTTCGCCTCCTAACCAACCATCATCGATCCAAGACACTATAGTATCGATTTCCTCTACCTTGGGAAATGTCTTGATTCCATCTATGGCGACAATCACTATTCCTTTCACCCAGAGTGTGATAAGCCCTCCATTCTCATACAGGATGCCTCACTTCAATAGGAACTCTATCCTTTCCTACTCTAGTCTACAGACTTTAGGTCTGGGGGCAGGGAGCTCAAACGCTCCTCTACAGGGATCCATGGGCGACACTTCTTCTCCCTATAATGCTTTCCCTTATGGAGGGGGTCATATACCTCCTTTGTCCCATTCACTCAGCGGTGCTCACCAGAACTCTATCAGGTCGAATGTAAACTATAGTTCGTTTGGAGAAGGTCGTCAAGGACTTCCATCTTATAGCATGTTGGTAGGTTTGACACCATTCTCTTTGTTAAAAGCATTTGGTAACAATGCTTTCTTGTCAGCTACCATCTTGGTCGGGGGAAACCCTATTTATCGACAACAAAACCCTATGAAAGGTACTATTCCTACACAGGGGGGAAACTTAGGAATTCTTTCCTCACAA